>JADDOH010024584.1:0-195760 GCA_016648135.1 Agrypnia vestita | reverse complement strand
CCAGCGTTACCTTGTAAATTATGTACAGAAATAGTGTTCAAAATTTCAAAAGGATCGGTGCAGTAGTTTTGAAGTAATGATGGACACCGACTTTGAAAACGTGTGATGTGGGGAAAACGCTTTAAAGTTTTGCACACTGTAAAATTCAAAATAAAACTCAACACTTATTTTATACTTACACATAATCGTCGATGCCATGTTCACACAGCAAAGAGCTTTCATCATCAACATCTTTTTGTCCTTGTCTACACAAAACTCTTCCAATACAATAAGCACGTCCGGTAGTCCTCAGGTGAGCGCGTCTCTCAGCTGCCCGAGCAAGTATAGAAAATCAGTCTGAGTATCGCTCAAATGTTCATAATTTCGTCAATTTTGCTCCGATTGACTTGAAATTTTGACACAATATTCTTGCGATGTTATACATTCATTTAAAAAATTAAAAATAAAATGCAAAAAAAAAAATTTAAAAACCTTACCCCCCCCTTAACGCAATAACATTAAAACATTTATTTTTGAAAAAAAGAACAACTTCAACACAATACCTCATCTTTTAATTATTTATAAAAAAAATTAATGGAGTTTCGCATAGATTTTTCAACTGTGTAAAATGATTGCACACTCTGCCGGGTCGTGATTTCAGTCAGAACTGTCCAAGACAGCGTAGCGTGTAGTCGCGAATTTGTACTTAAGCAAACATATTACGAAAAGTGTGAAATATGGAAAATATTGTGGAAGGTAGGATATATTTTTAACATTTGACATAAATAATACCTAAAATATTTTTATCATGTTTTTGATACAATGAATATGCTGTCACAAAATAAATTTTTCCGTGGTTTTACATGAAACTTAACAGACTTTAAAAAAAAATGTATCTATTTTTTCATCACTAATTTTAATTCATAGCACCAGTCTCGAACTAAATAACGTATTTAGTAACATTTGCATAATTTTGCATTACATATTATAAAGATATGATTTTTTTGCAGAGAGTCGAAAAGTACTGACACGATGCGAACTTTTTGAACTGTTCATAAGAAGAATGCGAGGCATTTCAAAAGCAATGTCGGCTATGTGCATTAAAAATATTTTTGAATTTTTTGTTGAGAAACATGACATAAATCATATTTTTGAAAGATTAATCGTGTTGATTCTGCAGCATTCAAAAACTTTGGCTTTGAGACCTTTATGCCTGCATTAATCCATAAGAATCTTATTCACGGTGCTGATGTTATTAAAACAATGATACTCCCTATAGACCAATTATCAGAAGATGCTCAAGAAGCGAGGCACAAAGAATATAGAAAATATAGAGAGCAAAATACTTGACAAATTTCTAGACTTAACACCATGTTTCAGATCCCATCATTTCAACTATTAGGAAACTCCCATTAAAAAAGCTTTCTTCCCAAAGATAGTTTATTGTTATTAAATATTCCAACAATAACAGATTCTAAAAGAAGACTACAATTTTATGATGCTTCTTTAAACTTTAATGATAATTGAATATTTATCTTTATTTTGTTTTATTTGCTTTGCTGGTTTTTTGTATTTGTTTTACTATTCACAGAAAAAATATAATCAAAACAATATATGTTAGTCAATTGGATGAAATGTACTATTTTTTTAGGTGTCGTATATCACTAACTATATAATAAAATATCTCTAAAGGTACACTTACAACCACAACTAGGTATTATCTAATATAACATATCCTTTCCTACTTGTGTTCTACTAAAGTTCATAAAAACCAATTTTCCCCTAAATGCTCAAAATTGATCACAGTGCGGCGGTGGTAGACAAATAAAACTCAAATTTAATAAATAAAATAAAATATAAAAATAAATTTAAATTTTATTTAACACAAACAGTCACTGATCACAAACTCAACTGGAGCAATATTATGCGATATCGAGAAATTTATCAACACGCTGATTGCTATCGAAAACCTCTCGAATTTTCAGTAGGTACTCTCGTAATTTATTTTCCTTGTTGCTTTTGTCTCTAGCTTCTAAAGGCAGTTAAAACATATTGACTCTCCTTGCGTCTCGCGCACATATTTTAACTTTCAGTTTTCTAGAAGTTTCTAGAGTATTCCAGACCCTACCAATCCTTTCCGATTTAGTGTAAAACATCCAGAGTGCTGCAAAATCCTCAATTAGGTACGTCTAATTATTTGTTTCTACAGTCTCGTGGTAGAATTTTTTCTTTATGTAACTTAATTAATGCTTATCTAAACAGTTAAGCAAACACATTTCATTATTCTAAATATGGGCAATGTTTGAGATCCCTGCCGCACACCATATGTGCTCCTTCGCGCGTCGTCAGACACGCGCCAGTATCCCCTCCACTTTTTATCGTATTTTTTCATTACTTTTATATTTACGCCATATGCCTTACCCAAATCTAAAGCACCCTCCTTGACTCTTACTTCTTCAGTCATCAGGCATTTTATGCAGTTATTTAACCAAAACGAATTTAAATATAGATTTAGTTTCAGGAATATCCCTTTTGACCCTCTGGGGTTTCTTTTTCTCAAATTGTATTCTGTTCCTACGAAAGGTTCACAAACAATTTCGCATTTCATTAAATATTTTTCAATCAAGATGTATTATACAAGTCTCACATAGACGAAGATATTATATGGTAAAATTGCATGGAAGTCTTTATAGGATGGCCCAGGGCTTAAGTGATCACTTAACACAATGCAACATTCACCAATTCTACTTAAGTAAGAACTTCCATACATTACCAAATATTTGAAAATTGTATACATAAGTTTCCTATACTAGAATTTACTATGCTAGACCATGCTAGCTATTTAACATGTACACTAGAATACGCCCTAAAATTATTTTTTTCAATTTTTAAAATTATTTTTATGGACCAGTATACATTTTTCACAATATTTTTACATGCATTTTCTATGATTAATCTTAATTAATAATTATCGATCTGTGGACATAATCCAGGAATTATATTCTCTGAATATAAATATAAAAATATTATTAATTAATTTTCAGTTCCTGAGCAACTACAAAGAGTAAAATGTACGGTGGAAGAATTCATCTTTTATCTTTCTCCACAAAGAAAATCTTCCGTATACATGAAAATAAAAACACATTTGTTTTTTAGTTTTGCTAGTTTAATTTTTTGAGATTTTAGTTCCATGTTTCGCCTTTTGAGATTGATAATTCACTCACAAGTCGAAACTTGTCTCACAAAAATTATAGACCAAACAAATAGATCTTAAATACAAGAGTGTTTTTATTTTCATACGTGATTACGGAGATCTTCAAAATTGTCTACGAAACACTAAAAAAATCTTCCATCTCAAGATAGCAAGACAGACGTGTAGACGTGGTAGACGTTTAGACAGATACTATTTCGGTTTTTTATAAATAAGATTTTTTATTTTCAACATTGTTTCGCTTCTGTAATTGACCCTCTTGGCCTTGTTGAAGCGTAAAAATAAAAAAATATAAAAACATGGTTCATACGTCCTACGTACGTATATCTAGTATTTTTTGAGTTGAGTAATATTTTCAAATTGAAGAGTGAATTTTTAAAATGCCTAAGTCACAAAAACATACAATACAACAGCAGTTACTTTTATATATAGCAGCAGGTATTTTCATGATGTAGAAAAGTGTAATAAATTAATAAAAAAAGGATAAAATAAAGTTAATCTTTAATTTTTGTTGTGCAATATAATAATACATTAATATTCAGAAATATTCCTGATGGAGTGCCGAAACGAAAACGAAACGATGGAGAAGAAACGAAAGAAGAAACAAAAAAAAATTAACCATTACACTGTCAAGATATACAAACAATATATGAAAAGCTGTTTAGTAAAAATATTATGCTCTATTTTTTTAAATATATGGAACATGGAGTATGTGTCGCATCAAAATTATTAATATTTTTAAAACTAAGGTAAACGCTTGTGCTATGAAAATAGTACTAATTTACTGGTATCCTGAAATGGAGCTCGAACCACCAACCACTGGATCACTAGACGAGAATCACTACACTAACAAACTACTCTTCAATTCCAGTTTATTACGAAGTTTAACAGGTCCAACCATTTATTTGAAGTTAGTATTGAAATTTAATGGTCATAATCGAACATAATAATTTCTGTCTGTCTGTCTGTTTATATTTCCGTACTTAACGTCCGTAATTTCGTTTAAGTTCACGTCTTAACAAAACAAATTTAACGAACGGAGAAGGAGCTTAAGCCCCGGGCTAGCAAACCGGAAGTGGCCGCTTAACGCATGTTGCTACCGCCGCCTCTCCGTGGACCCCCAAAAATAAATTATAAACATATATATACTAGGGCTTAGCAAAGACGCGAACCAATGTTCCATAATTTTTTTGGGGTCACATCAATATTCTTACTATTTTCAAACTAAGCTAAACGCTTGTGCTACGAAAATAGGACTAATTTGCTAGTCTGGAGTGAGATTCGAACCCGCGATCTTTGGATCACGAGGCTAGTGTCCTAACCACAAGACCAACAAGCTACTCTATAAAATGTATTTAAATATTTCTTAAGTCAGCGTTCGTGAAAAACGTATCGTTCGACCATTTTTTCGTCGACTTTAGTTGTAAAATAGGTCACCACGAAACGCTCCTTTATTTTAACGTGATATAATATAGCGTATGTCCACCCCGAAAGTCCATTCTAAATATTGTTGAAAAAAGTTTTGAAATCGGTAGAGGAGTTTCGGAGATTACCTCCTACATCCAAATTTACAAATTTTTACCTCTCTTTATATTAATATAGATAAATGGATTCGAACTATTCTAGCATAAAAAACATCATGTTCACTAAAGTGAAGTAGGGGAGAGCTATAAATGTTTGTGTCTATGTTATAATATATGTCTATGTTAAAAATACCATTGTTAAATAGGTTACTAATTTTCCTAAAATATTTTTTTAAAAACCTAAATGATTTAGTAACCAGCGTTAATTAAGTACTGCTTTTCATTTTACAATATAATGGTTTATCGACCACATGAGGGAGAAAGAATGTCCACCCCTTTCAAGTGGTTAATTGATCAAACCTTTTAAGTGCAGTAGTTTACATCGTATTATTTTCTTGCACTTCATTATCATAACATGCCTCTTTTCTTTGACATTTAATATACCTGCATTCCTATATAAGCATTATACCGCAGGAACACGTGCATATTACACGATTTTACACTTTGCCTATGTTGGCAACCGAAAAATGATCGTTTTACAAATTAACATAATTTTAAGTGTTCTAATACATTTTACATGTAACCATGCCTGACTTCCTTGAATTTTAAGGTAATGGTGGAATAATAATGAATTGTTTTTTTCAATTGATTCAGCAGCATTGTAGATTGACATTTTTAAGTTATATTGATTGTATTATTTGTATGTATCTGCTTATTTTATTTGAATAATTATACCTACATGTTTCGGAAATACCTTTCCATTGTCAGGTATACAATACATCATAAATATAACATCACACGTAGGTGTAATTAATCAAATAAAATAAGTAGATACCTACATACAAATAATACAATCAATATATTTTAATAACGAATTTTTATAAATAAAATACTACGTTTTCTTACTTTATATTTTTTTCTTATTAGTTTATATAATGTGTAATTCCGATTTCAGTCCTTTTTGTGTGTGTACATGTATAAGTAGGAAGAAATGTATCAACCTGTCACTCAATTTTTTTTTAAATAAATAAAGCCTTCATTTTTCATCACTAACAAGAGACGACCAAGAAGACCAATTTGACGCACAACCCATGCTTGGCTAACAAAAGCCCTGAAAAAAAAAATCTTTTATCTTTTAGTTCACTTTTAAATATGTTCCCTCTTAATAGTAATATTCCCTGCGAACTCCCATCCCCTACCCCCACTATTGGCACTCCGTCCTTAGTATATAAGCACATAATTTTTGCATGTTTAGGCTTTTAAGATTCTCCCTGAAGAAGCTACGGTCTTATCGAAACCCGGATTTGACAACAAATATAAGTGGTGTTTAACTAAGTTATTTTTATTTATTTAAGATAAAAAGCAGTTTTACAGGTGATTTAAAAGTACGTTTGTATGTTTTAGAAGCATTTTTATCAAATGCAATATCGATTTTGAAATCCCTTCTCCTATAAAATCAGGTCAATTGCAAAATGGTGGTTTTGTTATACCCAACATTAAACTTTGTTATATAGTCAAGTTGTAATAAAATTAATTACTTAATTTTTATTTAGTGTGAAGTACTATATAATTTTTCTTGCCTAGTAGGTGGGATCTGTATCTCGCGAGCGAGTTCATTTTTTGTCAATTATCTAGTGAATAATATATACACGCTTTGTTATTTATGGCCAAGTAATGATGACGAGGTGTCCAGGCGACGTAGACCCGACGATCTTGGGGAGAACAGATGCTGGGCTTCAGGTGCAGCGGGAGACAGGTGCTTGGCTCGTGTTAAACCAGCTTTCCATCGCGCTAGTCCATAAAGAGATGTATCAAAGCGATTGCAATTTACCCACGTAATTGTTGCGTAGATGGAAATACGTAATTTTTCGCGTTACAAAAATATGGTTTTACTATTGTCGCTCGTGGCCTACGTAATCTCTTATGCGCGAATGAGCTTTTGACAATCTCTGCTCTCCTGAGATTCTTCAGAGACAACTTCAGACTTTTGTGGTGTCCTTGTAGGCACCATGTTTTAGAAATTACCCGTCTCGCACCATATTTCGGAATATTTTTTTTCTAATTGAATAGTTTCTGAACTTTTCATTAAAATATTGCTGGTATCCATTCTTATTCTTCTATAAAAATATCTTCGGCGGAGCCTGTAACCGCTAGGAGGTGCGTCCGCAGGTGGCGGATAGGGGAAAGCTCGCCAGATATGGAGGGTAGGAGGGAAATAAAATACCTCTCGCAGACCAACAGGCAGTAGCGTCTACCCATAATGAGCGGCTACAAACAGCGTCTATTCCCTGTGTCAAGGGCGACTGATTTCAAAACTCACCAACCCGTCTGGCAGGCGTGTTGTTTTAATGCCAAACCCCTTCCAAATGAAATGAACCCGAATTCCAAAACAATGATGGAAAGGTACGGCAGAGGCCTATATACAGCAGTTGAGATATGAAAGCTCAAGAAGAAAAAGAAGAAGAATGTATCTATTAAACCGTTAATACATCTGATTACTCTACATGGGTGGGAGGTTTGAGCTCTCACTTAAGATACCCTGGAGAAAGTGAAAGCGAGGGTAGGTAGTGAAAATATATGAGTCTTGTAACACGCACAATGTTGTCATATATAAGTAAACAGAATTAAGATCGAGGGAAAGACTATGATGTAGATGGGGAGATAATGTCTACACAGACTTGCATGAGGTAGGCGATTACCCAGCAGACAGACTACTAATAGCAATGTCGAGGGGTGATTGGCACTCCATTGCAACAGCGGTCATAGAATAAGTAGGCATTAATGTGTCAAATTGAACATCCTATCTTTTTCTTCTCGTGCCCTGTCCGTTTAACGGACGTTGGCTGTCATGTTGGCTATGCGGACTTTACTGCGGCCCGGAACAGCTCCACAATAGACTGGACAAACCACTGTCTCAAGTTTTTCAGCCACGAAGTCCTCCTTCTTCCAAGGCCCCGGCTTTCGGCAATCTTTCCCTGCATTATGAGATGCAAGATCTCGTATTTCTCTGGATGTCTCATCACATGTCCTAGATATTGAAGTTTTCGGATTTTTATTGTTTCAATAACTTCCTTTTCATCTCTATTCGTATCTCTGTCCATCCAGCTTATTTTGAGAATTCTTCTGTAGATCATCCTGTAGGTACATCCATTTTTATCTCTTTCTACCAAACTCAAGCAGTTTTTGTGTTTATCTCTTGACCGATATCTCAAAACGTATAGATACACAATTTGGAAATTTATTACAACTAAATCGCTGAGATTTATCTCATCATGCCACACTCCGGCCCGTTACAACTTGCATGCCTACCTAACGTTAATCATCAATTTCCTAGAGTCAGGAAGCAGACGAGGGCTGAGGTGATTACACCGCCTCCGAATAAACTACCAAATAAATTTATGCGATGGTTAAGTCACCTGTTGTATTCATATAGGTATGTATTTGAGTACACATGTATTTGAGCAGTAATATTGATAATACCACCTCGGTAGAATAATCCTCTGTTGTCGGAAATTGAATGGTTGAAGTAAAATAGGCACTAAGTTCCAAAATTTCATTTTTCAAACTAAGTATGCAGCTTGGTTCTATATGTACCCCAGTAATGCATTATGCCCCTGCAATGTTGCATTTAGCCGTTATGCTCGTTTGAATATCGAACTTCGCCAAATACCAAGAAATATTTTAAAAACGACACTAAATGCTATGATCCGCTGTCTTCAGATTGTATGAAAATGGCTGACCAAGTAGGGTGCGCGTCGTGTGAGCTCCCCATACAAACAACAAGGAAAAGGTGTTATAATACAAATAAAATAAAAAAAGACAAGGTCTGGAATATACGTCAATAACTCAGAATATCATTCCAGCAAAAAATCCACTAGTAAATGAAATATGATTTATTTTGTGTTTCGAAATTAAAATTCATCCCGGTATTTTGTTATGGACAAGGGATACTGTTTGAATATGCTCGGGGTACTTATCTAATGTTAAACTACACAGACATTGGACTTAGTGCCTTTCATAGGAAACAGTGCTGGGTACTTGAAATGCATATTTCGCAACTTAATTACAGGAAACACATAAAACTTTTTCTACTGATTTATGTAAAAAAGACAGGTTAGATGTAAAGTATAGATTTTTCAAAAAAAATCTCATAAATCTTATATATGACAATTTTATTCACTATATCTTGTTTTCCTCAGCTTGTCGGTCATGGTACTTAGTGCGTAATTTGATTCAACCATTCAATTCATTAATGATGATAATTAAAAAGAAAAATGTTCAATCCATTCGCACATATGCGGATAACAGAGATATTTGCCGTCATTGCTACATAGTAATAAAAATATATATATATAAATTTAACAGCCGCAGTTCTTTTAATAATAGTTTTTTTGGGGTGAACAACGTGATTCTTTGTATGTTACACTCGATTTATTTTATTGAAATGTGATAATTATTATCCGCAAGAAACGTCCAGATAATTAACATAATTTTTTTTATAAGCTCATATAGATTCCTTAGAACCAGGTCCAAATGCACAGAAATACTTGAAAATAATGCGATTATTTCAAATATTATAATCACATTGCATATTTGTAGTGTTTTAAGGCTGGCCACCCTAACCTAGGAGGGGAAGGTAGATCGGCGTATAAGTATGTGCGCTCACGGGCGCGCCCTCTTCTTCTTCCCGTCTACGATAGTATAAGGTAACGGTAGCTAATGTCGGTCCGCAACGCGTATTTATTTATTTATTTACTTAAATACGCCCATTACAGGCTTTTACATAAAAAATATTACATTAAATTCAAAAAGTACATACATTAAACAATATCAGAAATAAGCAGTAAAATATAAAATATAGGAATATAAAGTAGGGACATGTATAAGCAATAAAAGGTATAAGCAGTGAAAGTATCAGGTATAAGCATTAAAATATGAGTATAAAAATTAAAAATATAAATTAAAAATATAAAATACATTAAAAATATAAAATACAGAGCAGTTATGTGTATAAAAAATATATATTACACATCATTACGTGTATGTATAAACAGCTGTTAGTAATGAAATAGTATTGTCTCCATAAACTTTATTTTCACTAGACTGTCATTGAAAACATCAACCATATAACCAAATTCATTACCAGTCGTTAATATTCTGCTAATTACGGCATTTGACTGGTAATTCGTTCTGGAATTTTGGCAATGAAATATGACAATTTGTCAAGTTATATGTAAGGACGGGATATTATAACTGATACACGCTAAAGTTCAGGGCTATCCAACATATTATTTACAATTTTGTAAAGAAGAACTATATCACAAATTTTTCTTCTAATATATAGGTAAGGTGAGTAATTTCAGTCTCTTCAATAGGTTATACATATATTCTATGTTTTGTATTGGTATGCTTATCTTGTAGTTAATGTATTTGTGAAATTTGCGTTGGAAACGCTCAATACTGTTTATACTTCCATTATAATATTTATATAACAAAGCAGAACAGTATTTATTACCGCCTGTTCTTTTGCTAATCAAACTCCGTATTCCCAAAGTGAGAATACACTACTATATTAATAAAAATAAAAATGACAATAAAATAAAAACGCAAAATAAAACGATTCTAACCTTAATCTGAAGAGGTACACGACGAATTGCAGACACCATCATGTCATCATCAGCATCGTTGTGGAAGCACCTGGATTAAAAAAATATATTTTATAATTAAGAGAAAGATCCCGTAGGTATACATAAAAATTTATTAAAAGCTTTTATTGGGCTAAATATCGGAAAAAATGACAATTTTTACGGGACTGGGAATATGGGACACGCCACACTTTAATCTTTTATCAACTCCATAGACGTTACTATCGTATGCACCAGTAGGTATCTTTGGGATTGTTAAAAAAACATTGCCGTCCGTAAAATATAAATTATTAATGAAATTAACATCAGTTGTGTCCGTCACAAGGCTTATCAAAACGAAAATGCCTATACGCGAATCCAAAAAATCTCCCAGCCATCAAGTTGGGTTACATTGGACCAGGGCTGGCTACAGAGGGGGACTAGGTAACGAATTTATCGCATCCTGAAATTGAAAATTATTGAGTTTAATAATAGTTGAGTCCTTTCGGATAAAGTATGTGAAACTATATATTAATGAAACTACGAGTTAAGTAAAAAGCAAAATATGTATTGCTCGCTCACTTTAGTCCCTTTCCCGCATGCTGCAAATGCATATTTTTAATAAACAAAATGGTTTAAAACAATTTTTTTTTATTTGTGTGTATTATTATATTTGCTAGGTTTTCCTTTTCTGTGTACAAAAAATGATAAACAAATTTACTTTGTTTTGTACATTATGTATTTTTCGTCTACCTCGTCTAGTTGTTAGGCTTGATCCACACAATCGAATTCCTTATGGTCCGCTCTACCCTGTAACTTCTTGTAATAAGTGATTAACACTATTTGCTCCGTTCCAGTTCAAACCAATCACAGTATGGAAGAATATTTAACTGTAACATTATAACATTCAAAGGCAAAGATGTACAATACTAGTCATCTGAAAAGAGAAGCAGAAAGGGGCGGCCCCTTTAAAAGCTTCAACAACCAAAGAATGTAGATGAGAAGATGTTGAAAAGTGGACTAGGCAAGTGTGATATGCCAAGAAAAAGGTGTGTGACGTTCTATTCTCTCTGCCTGCCCTTGCGGAGAAACGAAGTGATGTCGAGTTGGTTAGATTCGTATTGAAAATTACTTGAGTGAGAAGTCATATTCCTTTTGTAAAACAAATTTTGTAAAAAATATTTGGCCCTTGTAGCGCAGTGGGTAAGACACTGGCTTCCCACACCGAGGGTTCCGGATTCGATTCCCGGTGAGTTCACAATTAATCTATGTGATTTACTCAAGCCTGGGTGTTTTGTGATGTATTTCGCTTCTGTAATTGGGCCTCCTGGCCTGTTGAAGCGTAAAAAAATGCTTTAAGCAGCTTATAAACTTAATAAAATATAATTTTAATCATAAGTTATCCAAAGAAACATAAAATTATGTAATGTTTGCTAAAGGGGTCAAGCCTAACCAAGGGTGAAAAAAGGAAATTTAAAAAAATATACATTTATTAATCATATTCAGTAAAATTAAATATATATAATTCAACAATCTTTACACAACTTTTTTATAAAAAAATATTATTAAATGAATGAGATACAGCCATTGACCCAGACTTCCGATGGGAAAAAAATGGGCGGTGACCATTCTTCTACGAATTCGGATCCTTTGAAATAAAAAAACGAAGTGGGTTATTATTACATATTACATACATGAGTACTTGATCGAAAGATTAAGAAAAAATATCAATTTGGCGTAGGTTCAAAATAAAAATTAGGATTTCTCGCTAAAATAGACTCATTTTTTATTATTAAAAAAACATATTCTTTAAAAAAATCCTTCGTGAAGTAAGTAGTTATTCTGATGTAAAAAATACTGTAAAACCAAACGTAAGTTGAATGGATATGTTTTCCGATATTTAGGACACCGATTTGGAAAAAAATGATTTGAGAAAAAAGTGTTGTTCAAATTGCGATAAAATGCCTTCTTAACTTTTTTAGAACTCCGTTAACATTTGTTGTATTAAAATTTCAGATAATATTCTCGAACGGTAATACTTTGAGAAAGAAAAAAAAAGTTTTATTTAAAAATTCTAAATGCACGTGACCTTTTAATGTGTTACTGAAAATTAACACTTTGTTTAATTATTTAAACAATTGTTTCAATTTGTAAATAAGCACAGTGAAGCCCGCACTCAAATTTATCATTTGACGTATGAAGCAGGGGCCCTTAAGGGGAGGGTAAGGTTTTTAACTTTTTTTTTCGCATTTTATTTTTAATTTTTTAAATGAATGTATAACATCGCAAGAATATTGTGTCAAAATTTCAAGTCAATCGGAGCAAAATTGACGAAATTATAAACATTTGAGCGATACTCAGACTGATTTTCTATACCTGCTCGGGCAGCTAAGGGACGCGCTCACCTGAGGACTACCGGACGTGTTATTGTATTGGAAGAGTTTTGCGTAGACAAGGACAAAAATATGCTGATGATGAAAGCTCTTTGCTGTGTGAACATGGCATCGACGATTATGTGTAAGTATAAAATAAGTTTTATTTTGAATTTTACAGTGTGCAAAACTTTAAAGCGTTTTCCCCACATCGGTGTCCATCATTACTTCAAAACTACTGCACCGATCCTTTTGAAATATTTCTGTACATAATTTACGAGGTTACGCTGGAGACTTTTTTTCAAATTTGTTATTAATTTTTATTTTTCAATAACAAATTAGTCGATATTTTTCGCAAAAAATCGTTTTTTTTCCTTCAAAGTGTTCCAAAAAATTAAAAAATTGAAATTTCAAAAAACCCTCTCAGCGTTACCTGGGAAAACCTATTATTTAACGAATGAACTTTGATTATTTGATTTCAGATGATCTAGCACCAAGTTATGATGGACACCGCAATTCTACTTTTTTCCGAGACACGTCCGAATAATTGCTGCCATTGCCGTATTTTTTAATATTTCTTCTTGTAAATTTTACACAACATTTTTCAAATGTCATACTTTAATGTATCATTGATTTTAATAAAGAGATTATAACTGTGTGGTCACAAAAAATTCACAAAAACATGCCTTTTTTTGTACGAATTAACCTTACCCCCCCTTAAACATCAGAGAACCGGGCCCCATCATTTCTCCCGCCGGTCCTGCATTGCACCTCGAGCGGCAGTATCCGGAGCAAAAACTACACGCTTCATTCACCTGGGTCTTGTGGTTATTCCGGCGACAGCATCTCCGTTTCCGGATGTTTTATTGATCGCTCGCCATCTCGCGCCATTAATCTTGGTTCGCAGAGGAGTACCCCAGTGTGAACGTGATTAACAATAAATATTGATGAAGAGCTTATCATAATTTTTTTAAGCAATCAAAGAAATAAGTTGAAATTGAGCAGACAGATTATTTATGAACATGTATTCTTTTATTCATAAAGTTACACAGTGTTACAAGATACATGTTTCAATAAATGTAATTTTACAAGTAGGTGCGTAGTTTGAGAGGACTAGATGAAAGTATTGTGAAAGTCGAGTAAAATAAACAATCGTAGGAACCATAATTTTTTTCGGTAATGTATTTCCATTTTTACTCACCAGCAGGAATCAAACGGCTTTCGCCGATTGCTCGCTTACATAAAACACATTTTTCAATATTTAATATATAATTTACCTTAAAAAAACGGATATCACAGTACCATCTAATTTAACCATTCCTTATTAAATAAGTAATGTATCGTTCCGGTGGTGACACCATAGCTGAAAGACAACTGAAGACGGGAATCGTTGGGAAAGTTAAATATCAAAGACAAATGTACGTATTCACTTAAAAAAACGTTCGATATGAAGAAAGAAGGTAATAATCGTAATGGTATTAATCGATATGTAGGCATGTACTTTTCTAAAAATATTCATTCAAATTTAATTATTTTTTTCAAAATACATTTTTTTACAGTAAAGATAGCGACATTTTTTTGCAACGGTATTTCTCTTCTACATGAGTAATACAACCCATGAGTAGGAGAGGAGAATCATTGTAATGTATTAGACAGTATGTGGTACATAAATGTATATAAGAAGAAAAAAGTAACTAATATGCGATGATTATAATGCATTTATGTGGGACCACAATAAAAAAACTAACAATGAGCAAAAAATTTAAAAATGAATGTAGTAAAGAGAAAAATAGAATAAAATTTTAAGAAAATAGCTTTAAATAACAGTGTACACTATAAATAATATTAAATTTAAAACTATCTATTATTAAAGAAATATTTTAAAGAATTATATATGAACATTATTACTTGATTGTCTACATATATATTTATTACCTGATTGCTGATTGTCTATATATATAATTATTACCTGATGAATATGTACCTACATTTTATCACAAAATTCTTTGTAAATGTATAATGTAATGAAACTCCTTTACTACACACGAGTTTATGACACTCATGTAGTAGAGAAGCATACATTCATAAGTAACGGTCACTACCTTGTAAAAAAAAATATATATACATATATGAATGAATTTTTTGCTCATTTTTATTTATTTATTTCTATATTAAAAATTGTACAAATTTTGGTTGGGAATTATTTTGAATAATGTTATAATACACTTTCAGAACGAGGGAATCACGCGTCCAGTTGACAGTTCACTTTAATAAATTTCCTAAAGTATGACAAACGGAATAGGTGTACGTACCTACCTACCTGCGCAGGTAACAGGTGTTTTTACCGACCGAGTCGGTATCTCCCGGTGAATCTGTCCGAGACAAAGGTGGGCAGAATTCAGGTCACGGAGGATCAAAAGTCGATCGGAAAGTAAAATCATATCGCATTACTCACCTGTCAAAAGTGGACTTTATAACTTAATCGCGGACAGCACGGTAGCAATAATTCATTGAAAAATAACCCATTTCTTCACACAGTCATATTTTGACGTGACAATAAAATTGCTCGGATGTGTTTCATTTCGAATTTTTGCAACGCGTAAGGACTATATTTAAAACGTATTAAAATGACTTTATTCGTATTCATTATTTTCACATACGACAACAAGTTTTCTGTATACTATTATACGTTACATAATAATATAAAGCATGGGCGCACACTTAAATCGTAAATTATGTGCTTTGCTAAAATTTCTGGGATGTGAATCTAAATGAAATATTTATTTAAGGGGGGGGTAAGGATTTAAACTTTTTTTTTTTGCATTTTATTTTTAATTTTTTAAATGAATGTATAACATCGCAAGAATATTGTGTCAAAATTTCAAGTCAACCGGAGCAAAATTGACGAAATTATGAACATTTGAGCTATATTCAGACTGATTTTCTATACCTGCTCGGGCAGCTAAGAGACGCGCTCACCTGAGGACTACCGGACGTGCTATTGTATTGGAAGAGTTTTGCGTAGACAAGGACAAAAAGATGCTGATGATGAAAGCTCTTTGCTGTGTGAACATGGCATCGACGATTATGTGTAAGTATAAAATAAGTGTTGAGTTTTATTTTGAATTTTACAGTGTGCAAAACTTTAAAGCGTTTTCCCCACATCTCACGTTTTCAAAGTCGGTGTCCATCATTACTTCAAAACTACTGCACCGATCCTTTTGAAACTTTGAACACTATTTTTGTACATAATTTACGAGGTAACGCTGGAGACTTTTTTTTCAAATTTGTTATTTTCGCAAAAAATCGCGTTTTTCCCTTCAAAGTGTTCCAAAAAATTAAAAAATTGAAATTTCAAAAAACCCTCCCAGCGTTACCTGGGAAAACCTATTATCTAACGAATGAACTTTGATTTTTTGATTTCAGATGATATAGCACCAAGTTATGAGGGACACCGCAATTCTACTTTTTTCCGAGACAAGTCCGAATAATTGCTGCCATTGCCGTATTTTTTAATATTTCGTCTTGAAAATTTTACACAATATTTTTCAAATGTCATACTTCAATGTACCATTAGTTTTAATAAAGAGATTTTAACTGTGTCGTCACAAAAAATTCACAAAAACATGCCTTTTTTTACGTACGAATTAACCTTACCCCCCCTTAATATGCATAACGAAAATCTGCATGATTAATCTTTACTCGACAATTTAGGGGAAAATGAGTGTAGCGTTTACAGAGCTCTGTGATTTGACAGCCGTCGACGCGCGCCGCCAGAGAAAATCGAGAAATGTATGTGGCTATAAAAGCAGCACTATCCAAAAAAGTAGAAAAATCAACATAAAAATTTAGTGCAGTCATCGAAGATTGAAAGTTTATAAAGTACTGAATTTGAGATTTTATAGGAAATATGATTTTAAAAACAATAGATATAAAAAATCTAGAATTTAGTGGATTTTATGTTGGTAATCCTCGGTGACTGCATTCAAAACATTTTTTAATTTTTTCAATATGCTGCCATTGCTTTTATTTCCCACATATATTATACACTGGGTTTAATCCGTCAATAATGACAGAATTTCCTTTAATTACTAAATATTATTATCATTATATATTATAATCTTTTATGGGAATATATAGGGTTATTTGAAAAAAATTAATAACCTCGTAGGACTATATTCCTGCCTTGATTATGAGTCGAAAATGTTAAAGCTATCATGACCTAATTTCAATAGTTATGGAGATACGCGACATCAAAGTTTGCATTGTTTTTCAATATTTCTGACTTATTTTTTGTAAAACGTTGGACTATCATTACAGTAACTTATATCGATTACGAAAAACTCATTCGTTTCAATACAAGTTAAATAAAATGATAAAAACCCTGAAAATTTTCCAATTGGAGTGTTCTCTAATTGTAATTTGAAGGATTTTATTATTTTATTGGACTTATATTAAAGGGAATGATTTCTTCATATTTGATATAAGTTACTGTAATGATAGTCCAACTTTTTACAAGAAATAAGTCAGAAATATTGAAAAAAAAATGCAAATTTTGATGTCGCAAATCTCCATATTACACTATTGATATTAGGTCATGATAGTTTGAACATTTTCGACTCATAATCAAAGCAGGAATATAGTCCTGCGAGGTTATTAATGTTTTCCAAATAACCCTGTATAGTTAACCACAATTGTTATTCAAAGTCTATCCCAAACACAAATTAATAATACCAACAAACGAAGCTCTCGTTCATACCGTCCCGGTGTCTTCAGCGATACGGCTGCTCTAAACTGAAAGGTTGAGAAATATTTTCACCCTCACATCGCGAAACTGTATTTAATGTGAATTTGAATGCCTGCGTTTCATTGAATAATTTTTTTTAACATTTAGCGAAAATAAAATGCTTCTACAATATTGTATTTTCCCAGACCCATAGCATATGAACACAACATCTAGTAACATCACGTCGTGCTTCTACAGCAACCTACGTCATTGTCTAGAGCACGCCACTGATGTGCACAGGTGCACTTAAAATACTTCTAATTGTACACAATTATGTAAAGATATTGGCACGGATCGATCTGGCGACATCACGGGGAGCGAATTTTATTGGCAACACTGCAAAAATTACGCCAACATTTTCCATAAATTTCTGGTCCACTGTACTGAATATGCCACATGTTTACTAATATTTAACGATCTGAATACTTTTACATTTTTTTCTATTGTATTCCAATTTAATATAATGTACATGTTTATAATTTTTATTAATATTTTCTTCATTATTAGTATTTTCGTCAGGACATGCAGTGCTATCGAAACCGGAAGACGTAGTTACTCCAAGTGGCCAATACAAAGTTATTTAATCAATTCATATTTATGTCCAAACACAAAGTTAACGCCATTAACATCAAAAATATATTATTTTTATGTTTTAATTTTTATTCGGTTAATTATTGTCTCTATTTATATTTTAAATTTTATATTAATAATTAATTTAATATTTTATAATATTAAATTAATTATTAATATACAATTACTTTGTATAAAACAACTATTTAATGAACCGGCCAATGTCCGATACAACAACAACGGTATACTAAAAATTTAAATTGGAAATATAGACATTAAGAAAAACAAAAAATAAATATAATAATTAAGTTGAATACCTAATTAGAAACAATGTGAAAACAAATTAGATTAATATTTAATTTGCTATTAACACTTTTTCTATTCTAAAATTGCCGCTGTTATTCAAGAAATCATATTTTATTTCTAAAGTTACTATTTTTTAGAACATGGTACCTTGATAATAAAAATAAACTTGTCGGCCCCGTAGTCTAGTAGGCATGACGTTGGCCTCTCATACCGGAAATTACATGTTCAGTTCCTGGTGAGGTTACATTACGGCCCGAATTCAAAGTCAATACTAAGATGATTTAAAGGTACATCTTAAAAGTGATATTTTGTACTGAATATTATGCTTTTAACCTTTAAATTATCTAAGAATTGACTCTGAATTCGAGTGTATATTTATGTGATTTTCAAATCTATTTTCTTTTTGTAAAGTATTTCCCTACAGTAATGGCGAATCACAACAAATAGTAGCGATAAAAATGAATATTAAAAAAATTGAATATTACTATTAAATAAGAAAAAGCATTTAGAACAGGGCAATGAATAAAAAAAAATACAGTGGCCAACAGAAATCAATTTTTAATTTGTTTCTGTGTATCAGCTTTTGTTTATATGTCTTCAATGAGTCGCGATCTTAGCTCTTAAAAGACTGTGCTAAAAAAATACTTTGGGGACGGTGGAGTAACACAGCGTTACCTGATTAAAAATCGGCATAGTTTTTAATATGTGATAAAATATACATATATACAATACAGATAAGACTTCTTAAAGGTCCCTTTATATAATTATGTAAGGTAAACATACATATTTGCATTATTTTAGTAAATTATTATAAAATCATGGCAAATCGAATTTACGCGCGCTTCCGCCTACGTTTCAATAGCAACTAAATACAACGACGCGATCGCCTGCTCGCTTCAGTCGCATGCACTCCGTCTTTGTCTAGCACGTGTTACCCGACTCTATCGTACTCTTTCTATATTGTTTTTTCTTTCGCCGAAACCCAAGCAACCGCCATGTCTGTCCTACATGAAATGTATCGTATTGTCGTGCTCTTTCTTGCTCGATTTAACTGCGATGCACAATATACTGCTCTCTCTTACACACTGGCCGAAAATACGAGAGTAATTGAATAAATATTTTTTAATTAAAAAATCCGCATATTCCTAACAGTTTAATTTAGTAATTTTGATGTGAAAATGTCTATTTGATGATTACAAAAAATGTGACGTTTTAGTTTTCGTAAATAAGGTAGATATTTCATATTTTGTATGACAGGTAGACCTACGTTACATCACCGACACACAGGAGTTAACGATTTTTACGAACCGGAGCAGAATGATGAAAGACGAACGAGATGAGATAAGTAGAAAGAAGAAGAAACTGACTAAATTAATTGAACTCGTCAACTACGAAACAGTATCATAAAAAAGTAACCAAGGCGCTTCAATAAGCCCATGGGTAATTTAAACGAACTAAATGATTATCGCTGATGACACACGCACCCCCTGAGTGCGTTTCATTATTTCAATAATTAAATGTCGTAAATAAGGGTGGTCGAGTGATTTCGGTGTAACAAAGATTCCCTAAAAATGATTTTTGTTTAATAACAAAGTGGATGGGAGCCAAACTCGCTTGATGGCCATTTTACCCTCGACTGTCATTTGTAGAGGGTCGTGATGTTTTCAAATTGAACTGGGTGCCCGGAAAACTTCATTATGCATTATTGTAATTCTATTAAATCATCACAATAGAAAGTAACCGCTTTTATCCAAAAGCTCAAACTGCAGTGTACGTTATATAATTTTTTTTCGATTCACACAAATATATATTATAAAATTATTATGGTCACTGTTTTTTTAATTATTTTATTTATTTATTAGAGACTTAGCGTCTCTAATCAGTCAGGATAATAGGTACATGATACCATGATAATAAATATTATAAGTGAAGACTATGCCCATTATCCCAATTACAAGTGTCTTCGGCACGCTCTAGTAACATGTATTTTTGCATTTATGTATATTTTACATGTACATTTAGTATTCGAATGTAGTGCGATTAGTATTTAATAAATAATTTGTTCGATTCACACAAATATATATTATACAATTATTATTGTCACTGTTTTTTTTATTATTTTATTTATTTATTAGAGACTTAGTGTCTCTAATCAGTCAGGATAATAGGTACATGATACCATGATAATAAATATTATAAGTGAAGACTATGCCCATTATCCCAATTACAAGTGTCTTCGGCACGCTCTAGTAACATGTATTTTTACATTTATGTATATTTTACATGTACATTTAGTATTCGAATGTAGTGCGATTAGTATTTAATAAATAATTTGTTCGATTCACACAAATATATATTATACAATTATTATTGTCACTGTTTTTTTTATTATTTTATTTATTTATTAGAGACTTAGTGTCTCTAATCAGTCAGGATAATAGGTACATGATACCATGATAATAAATATTATAAGTGAAGACTATGCCCATTATCCCAATTACAAGTGTCTTCGGCACGCTCTAGTAACATGTATTTTTACATTTATGTATATTTTACATGTACATTTAGTATTCGAATGTAGTGCGATTAGTATTTAATAAATAATTGATTTAATGGATCTATAGGTTCAGGTCATCGTTTAGAAAATGGATGTTGTGTATGAGTGAGTTTTTGAACGAAGATAAGGTATCTGCAAGAATATCAGCATCAATGTTAGGGTCAGCACAATACATATTATATATGCGACACAACCTTGTTATGGGAGAAAAGTAACCAACATTATTAGTATGCTGGCTTATTTTAAAGAACTCCGGGTTTCTTGTACGGGGTTTAACATGCAAACTTATATCAGATAGAGAGAGAGAATCAATAGCTCCGCTGAGAATCTTGTGTAGCACAACGGTATCGGATATTTCCCGTCGGGACTCTTTAGGTTATTGGAGGTTATTGTTACTGTTAATTACTGTTCTTTAATTCACTCTAATTTGGCACTCATCACTCGATATTTAGTAACAAATTCGTCGGTAGGTCTTTTTTATTTCGCTTTACTTTTGTCTATCGCTTGTTTATGGTCAATCGCGCAGGTTCACAATTCACTAGCTCCTATGACATCACTTCTTGTCGCAATAACGCGCTGTCTGCGCAGCGGATCTTTCATCTTTTATATAGATAATACCGTTTCACGAGGCATCGAAAGTGATCGACTGATTTCTCCACATTTCTAGTGATTTCCAATTTATTGTAAAACGTTTAGAGTTCTGTATAGTCCTCGATTGCGTGCAATTCCTTCCATTTCTACCTTCGCGTGATAATATTTTGAAAATTTCGAATACAAATAAATGTATAAGGAAATAGCTACAGCTATAACAAGCATAGTATGCTAAAGTAATCAACATTTTCGTATGTATTGATTTTTAAAAAATATTTTCAACATAATTAGAACATCATGTATCTGAGTGTACATACTTACCACGTTACTGGCGAATAAATTGTTTACAAATACAAAAAGTGTTAAATTATTATTCGGAAAATAAATGTTATAAGCTTAGAAAAACGACTATCTCTTCCGTTGCTACTACTCGCAAAACTTGATAAATTAATGTCTAAATAAAATTAATAAAATAATGATTATACAGAATATTACAGTTTGATAAATTAAAAATTTTGGAAATAAGGAAACGTGTTAATAGTGAATGAATATTATAAATAACTAGGTCCTTTTTACAAATAATCATCTTTTAAATTTGATTTTTTTTTTGTATTTTTACTGTCTACACTTCGATTTTTTATTTTTTATTTGTTAGTAAATTGTATCTTGACGAAGGGGCCATTGGCCCTGAAACATATTTGTATTTTCAATATATAAGTGGTCAAGTACATTTTTATTAATAACATTTCAGTAATTTTCTGTAAATTATTGTTTTTAGTGTTGTAATGTAAAAGATATTCACAGTCTCCTTAACCAGTTAGAGGTCTGGGGTAAAGGAGACAGATTCGTCCGTTACATCCAACAGCGGAATCTAAACAATAACCATATTCTCTAAATTAACAAAATTAAAATTTGTAAATTAAATAAATATTTGTAAAGATTTTCTAATTATTGCGGACCTACCCCTCTACCCCTAAAACCGTGAGAGGGGGAATAACGAGCGATTAATGTCCTGGTTTCAGATTTGTATCCTCCCGGCTCTCACGTGACCGGCGGGCACGCGACCTGGCTGTCCATGACTAGTCTCCGCAGGGGGGATTTAATTCATTTATTACACTTTACTAGATTAAACGAGTGTGAACAATAGGTTTGATTGTATTGCTTGTGGTAAAATACCAAAAAAAACTTTTAATCAATAAGTAGTATTAATTAATAGTGTGTAGCATAAAAATTAAATTGAAACAATTTAAACTTAAAGGGAATTAATGTATAGCCTTTAAAACTTTACGTTGAAAAATATTGTATTAGAAATAAGCGTAATGGACTATGTAACGAATAAAAGGAAAAAGTATGCTTTTATATACCTACTTGATTGTTCAAAGAATATATTTTCTTCTGAAAAAAGACTTGAACTTCGTGGTGACATTATTATAAAAATAAAACAAAAATCACTTTGTTTTCACCACTTTATTAGATTATAAAATCTACATGTTTTGAAAACAATGTTCTCTTCATCAGGATTGTTTGTGTATTTATATACCTACACCCACTAATGTACGATGTATGCTCGTTGCAAAACATGTTGATTTTGATAGTTAAATCAATATAAAAGTTCCAATTATAGAGTGAATTATTTTCCGAAAATTAACTAAAATCTCACCACCAAACCATTGGAATTCATTTTTCAAAGAGCTTGTCCTAACCACTGAGCTACGACATTTCAAATAATACGCCTCAACTTATTAATCAAATCAAATTTCAAAAAAATATTAGGTACCTACCTTGTGTGGCGAACATGGAAAGTAAGTGGTTGATTTGAATAAAATTTCGTAGTTTTTCTTATTCTATGTTAAATTAATAAAATTAAAAATATTTCCACATTGTTAATTAAATATAAGGATTACAATAGTGTTATAAGTTTATAAGTTTACGTCATTTATTTTTCGGATGATAGTAGGTACTTTAGTTGATAATTTGCGATAGTGTGTTCACTAATACAATTATTTAAATGAAAGATCTTTTTTACTCCCTTTCTTTTAACTCGTAGCGTCTGCCGAAAAAACTTTGGATCAATTTTTAACCCTTTTCCCGTTATCCAATCGAGCTGAAGCTTTGCAGGCATTTTGTTTAAAAAAAATTAATAATTAGGTATAGTATAATTTTGGATTTTTCGAAATTTTAACGATTTATATATTGTTTAATTCTGGAGCCCGACGCGTGGAGTACGCGAAACCTGTTTCAATTAGAAAGAGAGCATAATAAAAACTTGGTGTTTTAAGTTAGTTTTTTTAAAAATTTAAAATAATGAAAATCAACATGAACAAAGAAAGCTTTACATGATTGGTTAATTTGGATTATACATCCAAGATACATTAGGCATACAAAATCTAGATAATTCGCGTGATACTCATGTTTTTTTGGAGTCATTAACACTCGCGTCTAAATTTTCATAGTATTTTTACCTCATTCATTTGTTTCACGTGGCAAAAACCATTTTTTAGATAACATTAGGTTTACATTCTCCTAATTTGATCGTTCTTTGCTCTACTATAAATGTGATTGAGATGTCATCATCCGCCATGAATGATTGAGCCTTGTCAAAAATATGTTACGAGTCTTTTAAAAACACGCAGTTTATCACTTGCCTTCTCCTTTTTGGGTTAAAAAAACGTTAAAAACGGCAATGTGCAGCCCGCTATCTAAATTAATCTGAAGTGGGTAATTCATAACTCTAAGACATTCGAGGACTCTCGTATCTCCGGCTCGAAGGACCTAAAAAAAAAACCAAGTGCTCGCGGTCTCCTCCAGGTTCGGAGGTCTGCACCCTTCGGTGGAGAGAATCGCCCCAACTGTTTTAAGGGATGTTTTTTTTTCAAAATCCGCCGCCACCTGTCGGGCGCGCGGCGTCACGGGGGTTGACCCCGGTCGGTAGGGTCTTCATTGTCATTATAGAGCGCGTCTTCACGTAGCCGCACGCGCACCCTTTGCACACACAGCCGAGGGGCGCAGGTTAGGTGTGCATTTAAATCTAACGGAAAACAGAGCCTTGAAAGAAGATTTAAGACATGTTTTTTTTAAATATCGATAAGTTAAAATATATCGCTGATTTTCAGTCAAACAATAAGTTGTTAAAATCGTTACTATTTTTAAAAATAACTATTCTTATTTATAGGCTAAAATAACGAAATTAAACGGCCGGAGATGGGATGCAAACCCGAACAGGCCGATTAACGCAGACCGCTAAAAAGATGCTATAAATAAATATACGAGGGCTTAGCAAAGACGTGAACCATTTTCCCGTCATTTTTGATGGGTTACAGCTAGCAATAAGTAGCCGTGATAGAAATAAAAATCATTTCCCGTTGTTTTCCATGCAAGCTATCACTTGAGCAACTATGTAGCAATATGTTGAATATATACTAGATTTACCAACAATTTTCATTTCTAAATATTTGTTTCAACACTATACTCACTTACACTGGCTGTTTTTCTTGGATTACACTTTTAATCATAAGAAAGTACAAAAAACAATATATTTCTGTTTAAATATTGTAAGAAGTACTTAACTTAAAAACTAACCGAAACATTTCTAAAACTATTGGCAAAAACAATTAAGAACACAATTAATTATATTTTTAATATATTTTTAAACTCATTTTATCTAGTTCCTACATAAAACATATGTGTCATCTATTTGTACTTATTATCGAATATAAATTAAGGCAAAACAAAAATCTGGCCGGGAAAAGCAATACTGCAAGAATTAGAGCAATATCAGTTTGATAAGGGAAGATTACCACATTTATGTGGACACATTCAGTATAATATCAGTTAATATCAGGTAGTTCAATGAATTACCTATTAATATTTGGAATAGTTATAACAAATCGTCATAATATTGCGATGTTACCTATATATAAAGAGGTAAAGTTTGTAAGTTTGGATGTAGGAGGTAATCTCCGAAACTACTCATCCGATTTCAAACATTCTTTCACCAATATTTAGAATGGACTTTCAGGGTGGATATAGGCTATACACTATCCCGTTAAAATAAAAGGGCTTTTCGTGGTGACCTATTTCACAACTAAAGTCGACGAAAAATGGTCGAGCTATGCGTTTTTTTACGAACGCTGCCTTAAATACTTTCTATAGAGAAGTTGTAGAACTCAAAAAGTTCTCTAAAAAAAAAGTCCGCGACGATGTCGTATCTATATGTTAAGTTTAATACACAAATTGATGAAATATGACTAAAATATTTTTAAATTTTCACGGGCACGTCACACAGTTGTGAAACAGGGTGTAGATGAAAATGAAAATCCTAACAAATCCCCTCCAGCCGAGTCAGGAGGCCAGCGGGCCAGCTGCGGGTCACGGTCGGGCGACCCCCGCCCTAGCGGCGCTCCTGCCACCCTGGCCCCGCGCATCCTCGGCGCTAATTACACCCGACATGTCAAGCCCTCCCCGGTTTATGATTTTTGGAAGTACGGTATCGATTGCCGCAGAAATGCGGGGGAAATGTTACGTGACCGTCAAATCGTTATCTTTATAAGTACCAACTCATTTCCCGATGCTGTCTCTTAAGCGAATCAGTATTTTGTTTGTTCGGTTATTGGACTATAGCAGTGAATGGTACCCACCGCTTACAAGAGCAAAAGCTTCCATATCGGTTCTACTCAATTGTCTCCAGGTTGACATTTTTTCAACTAACAAGCAGGACCGTGCTGCTGCGCACCGGTCGTATAAACCGTTGCAAAGTGGCACGGCCGCTCGAACAAAGCCATTCACTGTCCCCGCCTTAAGATAAGTCTTTATTGAAAACAAAACAAAATACATAATTATAATACATAAAATACATTACAATAAAACAGTAACATAATAGTAAGAAGGAAAAAAAATACAAGAAAAATAACATAAAAAGTAAAAGGAACCCAAAATAATAGAAGTGTAAATAACAAAATCAAAGAAATACAATAAAGTAAGTACACATAATGATAAAAAGAAATAATAATAATAATGATACTTAAAATTAATTCTATAAAATAAACGACGAAATCCCACGGCGGCGGCAGTGGATGGCTTCAAATCGAAGACAAGACTATAGCAACAATATTGGCGATCATAATCTTACCAGCAGTTCGGAAAAACTGGATTGTGGATTACCCGGGCCATTGCCTTAGATTTTTCAGCCAGGATGTCCATTGTCTTCCTGGACCTCTTTTGCCAACAGATAAATGATGAGATGCAGAACCTGGTACTTCTCCGTATGTCTCATGATATGGCCAAAATATTGTTATTTCCGAGTTTTGATTGTTTTAAGGATTTATTTTTCCTTTCGCATCCGAATTACTATATAATCATTTGTAACCCAATCGGTACAGTTTGCTTTTAGAAGCCGTCTGTAGATCCACATCTAAAATGCTTCAAGTCGCTTCAGCATTGTTTCAGTAAGTGTCCATGATTTCATTCCATATAAAGTATAAGGAATACATAGCAACGTATTATTCCCATTAATATTAGTAATCAGTATGTTGTTTGTATTTTAAAATCATATTTTTATCATTAGGGATTGAATGGTGGTGGAAATCTACCTTATTTTATGAAGTTTGCAACTCATCCAGTATGCGGATTGTGTAAGAGAGATGACATATCAAATGTAGAAGAGAATAAGACCATTTGTGCTTAGTATATCTCTGTTTATTTAGTTTGTAGTATAATTTAACAACATTTCACAGATTAGTTACAGTACTAGAATACTTGAGAGTGTAACACAAGCATGGTTCACCGGCTCGGAGCGGACAACAGAATGAAATTGGTCCGCGCTTGGTCTCGGACCCTGGCCCTGTGGTCGGGACCCGCCGGTCTCGCTGCGCGTACATCCTGGTTTTGAAGTTGCCAAGTAGTGACGTTTGGTACATATTTCTCCTCCAACTATCATGAATTGGGAGCAAAACCTGGAGGGCTCGTCTGGAACTCCGCGTCCTATAGGGTTGTGCTATTTATGATTCTTCTCTTTTTCATATTTTTCTCTTCCAATTTACTTAGAGTCTACTTTCATCGTGCAAAAGCGCCAGAACTCTCTATCCTGTTATACGAGCCTCCTTTATATCCTTGTAAATATTTGACCACCAAGTTTTTTGAGGTCTTTCTCCCTATATTCTACCATTACGGAAGCTTAACACAGTTTTTATAATATGATTATCTGGTCTCCTCATTACGTACTATGCCATGTTAGCCTGGCTGATCCAATCTTTCCTGTGATCGGTGCTACCTTGAAACTTCCTGTGCTGCATACTAAACTAAACTTTTTTACGATGGTATGAGAGACTGCTTCTCTCCAAATAATAATGACGAAGTAGTATATTAAGTATATTTTTAGTTGTATGTAAATTAAAATAATCAGATTATACGACGAGGTAATTCTCTTACCATTTAATTATTCCTCTGAACTCACTCCGAACTCTCTTCAGTCTTAAGCTATTTTCATCTATTTTCTCGCTCCTTCCACTGCTTTAGTAGGTACTTACTGACTAATCAGTCTTCATTCAGTCTTTCTTGGTGTTTTTCCCACCTTAGTCTAAGGCAAACCGCGGGCCACCTTCTCCACGAAGTTTCCAAGAAGACACGTCTTGATAGAGGCTCCACACGTCAAAACCACCTTAATTAATTTTTTCTCTATGTAGAAGTAAAAGATCCATGCCCAGGGCTTCCTTTATCCACTCCTGTTACTCATGATGACTCATTTTTGCAGCCTGGATTCAAATACATATTTTTTAACCATTCCTATATAAAAATATATCTTTTAAAACAATTTAATGTAGATCGTTGTATAGGATATTAAAGGAGTCTTCTGTTCTTCGATTCTTCTGTTTCTCGGCAAAAACGGCATAACTTTATTAAAAGTTAATGTATCTCACTGGGATAATGGAATGTGAACCCTGGACCTTTGTGGTAAAAAAATAGTAAAAATTTGACAGCATTTACCACAAATTAGTGTTCAAGTTTATCCTTTTTCGTCTCGCAGACATGACGGGCCGCATACCTCCTGACGATTCTGTCAGTTATTCATTTATTATTCATATAATATTGTGTTTAATGAGAAACTTACAAAAACACTAATTACAAAGTAGTCTATAAGGAATGAAGAATTTCTTTGTAAAGGACATTAACAGGTTTTTTATATGTGCAAACTTGCACTGGTACAATACCAATTATTTTACCAGTTAGACTTCTTTAATTAATATGATCAATTGTGGCAAAATTTTATTGTTGGTAGGCTGCATACAACTATGTAAGCTGCGCTCGTTGGTAAGGAATTCGTTTAACGTTATCGTTATATATTAATATGAAATATCGTTATATATTGGCGGCCCCCATAGTCCAGTGGGCATGACACTGGATTCTCATACCGAAGAGTTCGATTCCCAGTGATATCACAAATAGGTACATCTACGTGATTAACTCAAGCCTAGAGCGTTTTTGTGACGTGTTTCGCCACAGTAATTAGGCTGCATAGCCTGTTGCAGCTTAACAACAACAAAAAAAAACAATTAGTGTATATTATAGATATCTCACAGAGACGAAACTGTATTAATTATGGGAAAGTAGGTATAGAAGTCATTTGGGTGTAATAGGACTTACGACCTATCTTTTTATGGTTGGCTTAAGTGATCACTTTACACAATTGTAACATTCGCCATTTCCACCCATGATAGAATATACCATGCTTATTCATTTTTTGGAAGTTGTATATATGTTCAAATTGCGTGGAAAGCTTTCATATATGAGTAATAAGCACCTTTTCCATGCAGCCTGTACAAAGCCATTTTCATTCCCCTAAATCCACACAGATGTCGCTAATGAGAAAATCTACATTGATTTTTTACGGAATTTTGAGAGCAATATACTTTATTGTGTGTAATGAAATTCATCCGAATATTAATAATCCTTGATTAATAATGTCTCTATGACATAAATCCAGCACTGTTCTGAAAGATTTGAACAAACTCAAAATATTCTGAAAAAAAAACACTTGCCACTATACTGCCGAGATACTACAAGCCAGAAACATCAATTATCCTAATTTCGAATGTCTGTCTAACTCCCTGGAATTAGGCTGAAATTACAACAACAACACCGATGATTCCATAAATCTGATCTTTTAACATAAAATTTATCCTATAAATAATAACATTTCTATATAAGCAACATCAGATTTGGTTTTTATTTTCGAAACTTTTTTAGAAAGACAATCGAATTAGTATATGTAAGCCGTGCATACGACGCACATTGTTTCGTTGTGTCGGTGTTTACGGGAATTAACACCAACACAACGAAACAACGTGTGTCGTACGCACGGCTTACGCATACTAATTCGATTGTCTTTCTTAAATGGAAAGAGGTCTACCTAGCATGTTGGAAATGATTATTTTGTTTGCAACAGCTTCAAAGAGCTGGACCGTTAGATTATTTTCAGCTAATATAATACATACACTCATTTCTGTATATACATTTAATTTTTAAACGAACTATTAATAGGGATAAAATAAGTTGGTACAGATATTATGTTATTATATTGAGTATGTAACTACTTTTCACGGCGTGACGATTTGTGACGTTTCTTACCGGTGCGTTTGAATCACGGCTATGTCGAGACAGGTATATAGTTTATATACCATTATCATGACCAATCATTGCTGAGATTTTCCCATATACCGTTTAAATCCAAAAGAGCATAACTGCGAGAAAATGTAGGCTTTCACGCATAAGAATACAAAAAATACCAATTTCATTACGTATATTTGAACGGAATGAAAATTCGAAGAATTTTTAAATAAATTATACAAATATATATTCAATCAATAAACCCATTTTAGATGTCTCACTGAGACGAAATTATATTTTAAAATATAATTTCTTCTCTGTGAGACATCTATAATATATTGATTGGTTAATGATGTCCCTGTGACAAAAATCCAGTAGGTACCTACCTACCTACTGTTCTGAAAAATTTGGACTTCTTAGATCTGGATCAAATACTTGGATTCAAAATATTCTAGTAGCTTGTTGGTCTTGTGGTTAGAACACTCGCCTCGTGATCCAAAGGTCGCAGGTTCGAACCTCACTCCAGGCTAGCAAGTTAGTCCTATTTTCATAGCACAAGCGTTTAGCTTAGTTTGAATATAGTAAGAATAATGATGTGTTCGCATCTCTATTTAAAAAAAAAATACCTATATTCATTTGATTTTTTTTATAGATTACTTATATTATATAGTTTTATAGATTAGTTTTTATAGATCAGAATACCTAGGCATTATTTTCATTATCAAAATAATTCACATTGCATTGATAATAAATAAACTGACGCCCCCTGTAGTCTAGTGGACATGAGGCTGGCTTCTCAAACCGAAGTTTCTGGGTTCGATTCCTGGTGAGGTTACAATAAATCTATCTGATTTTATCAAGCCTGGATGTTGTGTGATGTGTTTTACTGCAGTTTTTAGTTTTGCTATTGCTACTACAAATAACGTTAAAAAAATGGGGAAAAAATAGAGAAAGAAAGAAAAAAGATTTTAAAAAGACACACATGTGTAGGTATAGGTACGTATAAATGTCTTTATAAAATATAAAACTAATTTTATATTTACATGCGATATACAAAATAAAAAAACTAACCCATGAAAAACAAGTTTTTATAATACTCACTTTCACATTTCCTAGTGGAAACAGGTTTGGCGCTTAACCTACGCGTTGGGCTCGAGTCGGACGACGCTACGAAAGGGATAAAAAATTACGAAAAATCCAAAATTATACTATAATAATTAATTTTTTTAAACGAAAATTTGTTAAATCATTTTTATCTTCGCCACGAGTCTGTCTGCAAAGTTTCAGCTCGATTGGATCACGGGAAAAGGGTTAAAAATCGATCCAAAGTTTTTTCGACAGATAAGCAAGCAAGCAGACGCTACGAGTTAAAAGAAAGGGAGTAAACATCAAATTAATGAAAAAATATTTTAGCTGCTGCCGGGATTCGAACCAACGGACCAACATTCGAAAAAAACGCACGAAATATGCATTTACAATGAATGTCCAGCCTTAACGATTTGTCTATTAAAAAAAGAAATTTTAAAATAATTAATTTTTTTATTTTTTATAGTTACCTATAAATACACTACTGTTTTTACAGATTTTTCACGCATTTCAAATGTTATACAAGTGTAAGTTGTGACATCTACACGACACGGTGTGACGGTGCACGCCTGGGCATGTGTTTGTGCGTGAAGACGTGTGTATCAGGTATTACGTTGACTTGCGACTGTTTAGATAGCGAAGGTAATCTAAGCCTCGCCCCGCCTCCCCGGGGAAACTGACCAATCCCCGATCAGATTGACGAGGGAGGGGGGTGTCCGGGGAAGGGGAGGGAGGGGCTAGAGCGAGCGCGGATTAGATTGAAACTCGAAAGATTTTCTCCAGTTAGAACATTTATTTCAAACACGATTTGTACTTTTTTACGAAATCTAAAAAATATAATTAATATTTTTAATTATTCTTGTTCTCATCCGCCCTAAAAGTTATGCTTCTTAAAATTTAATTGATTCTAAAAAGATTACCAGTTTTAATTCCACATTTTTAATCGTAAATCGGGCATTCCAGAAAATATGTATAATTATTAAAAACATATTTAGATCGAAAATAATTTTCGAGACACTCCAATAAAATATTCGTATATTTTTGATGTTTATAGCATTAACATAATTATTAATTTTAATTGACCAAAACCTTTGTATAAACCACTTGGAGTAAGTAACTTTACGTCTACCGGTTTCGGTACCACTGAATCTTCGTCAGATATGCGTCCGTCCTGACGAAGATACAGTGGTATCGAAACCGGTAGACGTAAAGTTACTCTAAGTGGTTTAGGTATACATAGATTTTAATCAATTAAAATTAATACAATTTTTGCGTTTATGCTTTAGCCCTATGACCTAAAAGAAATGGTAGACGTGTAAAAAATGGTACCTATATGCTAGATGAGTTGCTAAATGTGTTCTAATATTGCCTCTGAAGATGATGGTTGTGTCCATCGAAAGCGCTTAGGCTTATATAACTCAAATAAGTGTAATAAAACGTTGTTTAAAAATTATTGTGTTAATCATGAACTTCCTCCGCTAGCCTCCGAAACATAATTTTTAAAAAATACTTAGTCCATCAAAAACAGTTGTACACGTAATAAAGTATATTGAGATAGTTATAAAAATACGAACCAGAGACATCCGCGAAAGATCTGGCGTTATAAGTTAGACCCGAAATCGAAGAATGGCCCTGTTAGAAGCATCAACAATTGATGAGGAAGCATTAAAATAAGGGAGGCAAGAGGACAATACATGAGTAGAGTAAGTACCTCTCTGCCCAATGTACAGTAAAGTTTAAATACTTCTATAAGTTTTTCTTATTCAAAAATGTATGTATTTTTTGTGTACCTCGATTTTTTATAAAGATTTGTCAATTGATATTACAATTTTATAAATTTGTCATCGGGTAGATATGAAAATAGGCTTTTATGAATATAATTGGCAGATTTTAGTTTATTAGCGTATTTTATTGGGTAATATTATATAAGAAGTTTTATCAAAGATTTAAAATTAATTTAGGAATTTTATTGGGTTAAAATTTTGTATTCGAATCATTTATAAAGCAGCGCCTGGATATTTATTTACATTATATTTATTTTATTATATAAAGGTAATTTTACAAACAAATCTTACATTACCTTAGCAATATATTATCCCGTAAAAGTTCTTGAACTTCGGGAGAGAAATTCCCATTTTTTCGTGATATAAAATACCAATGTAATCCTATATAAAAAAATATAAACAAATTCATATAAAATAAATTAGAATAAAAATGTGAAGTTGCGAAGGTGAGGTGGAAAACGTGAAGAATTTTTCAATCTTTCGCTGAATTGAAAATGTGGAGGAAAAAAAAGTTTTCTATAATGATGTGGGGGTGGGCAAAGTACAAGAATCGAAAGAATAATATTGTATGTTGGAAGATGATTTTTGCAGATTTTTCGCTACATTATATTTATGAATTTGATGATATATAACTTAAAATCTTCCCACGTACCTACCTACATACCTACACAATACATTTCAATAAAATGGAAATTTGAATTGAAATTTTAGAATTTAAAACCATCAGAAATACTATACTGGTATAGTAAGCATTTTCTATAAAAGATTTCAGTTACCTATTGAAATAAAATTAAACTTTGTAAATAAAATAAATTTCTATACGTGCTCTCTGCATTTATATAAATGCTTAGGTCTCACTACACCTAATGTTTGCTATAATAAGTATCTCAGAATTTATCTAAAAATATTTCCACATATTAATATTTTGTTCAAATAAATGATATATAAAAATCAGAATAGTTTTATTTTAATAGGAATAATCTAACATATTTAATTAAAAATTGTGTTAAATAAATAATTTGTTGAATTCTCTGAATTAGCTTAAAATTTTCGCCAAATAAACTAATTATTTCGAACCAATCGTGCATTTCTTGCGAACCATTTAAAACGCGACAGGTACAAGCGCCCACGTTAATTCCAGAAAAAAACAAAGGTGATACAAAAAGCATAGGTACTTTGAAACAGCGCCCCTAAGGGCCCCCACCACTTTTGTTTTCATCTCTCCCCCACCACGGCGGGTCACGTGTCCTGTATCTTCTCACGAGCTCAGGTGATCACACCGCTTGGTCAGTCAGGTGTGATCGCTCGTGCCGGCTACGCGCGGTTACCTTCCTTGCCTGTGCGCTCCTGGTCGCGGGATATCCACCGCGGGATTATAAAAACCAACCGACAGATTTATCAGAGATAAAGGCGATTTAAATCGATTAACAGACATCATTATCCGAGTCTCGTATGCCCTCCTGGTACTCAGGAATCAAATCTATAAGACAATTTTGATATTGATTAATTAATTAATAATATTTAGTGAATACAAACAAACACATACGAATGGAGTTAATTAATATTTGTTCGATACGCTCATCAAGATTATTTGAAATAATATTTTTTCAATAGCTTTCACAAATTAACGTTAATGGCTCGAGATTGGACCGCGTTCGCAATCAAAATAAAATCATTTACCTGAAAGCTTATAAAAGCCTTGACAATCACTCAAAGCGAAGGCAATCCCATTAGTCGGACATCAATGTTATCAATAGATCTTGAAAAAACAAACGGTTTCATTTCAACGTCAATTGGACAAAAGCCGGTGAATTTAGTGACATGAATACAGACATATACGTACTTTAAATTATTGTGTGCTTTATAAATATACTATCAAAATTAAATGATATATCACTATCCGAGGTGGTTCTCTCCGAGTAAACAGGTGCGGTTCTGTTTAAAAACTCGAATTTTGGACTAATAATTGTGTTGGACTATGAAGATGAATGCGGAGACCTGAAGCACATTCACCTGAAGTTCCACCGAGCAGTAGTCATACTAGGTACGTTATTTTATTAATGCATAAAAGTAATTAATTATACTTATTCAATTAAAAATATCCAATATAAATTTGGCCCGATATACAAACTTGCATGAAAATTACAGACATATATTAAATATATTAGTGTTTATTTTGAATTAATAGACATACCTATACATAATTTTTATAATTTTATAAAAAACGCATAGATATGTCATGTTTCTATAATGGTAATGCAATATTTAATAAATAATGAAGTACTCATTTGTTAACAAAATCACGCCTTAATTTTTTTAATATCAAGTCGTTATCACCTCGATATAAAAAACAAAGCGTTACTAATCTAAGACTCATGCTATACCACTCTTGCAGAGAATATTTTTTCTGATTCATCTCACCCCACCTCCAACACAGATCAGAATTCTTACAAATTGCTACGAATTTTCTTAACGCGATTTTTTAACGCAGTTTCATGATACATTTTTCCGGAAAATCTCAGAAAAATAGTCTAAACATTACGTTTGTAAATTGTGTGATAAGTACTTATATTTGACTACTTATAATTTTGACAGAATGAGTAAAATCTTTCAAGAAGCTAGTCAGATTCTATTGTTTTTGTTTACATGTCAATATTTTCATGGTTCGGTAATCACGCATGAAGCCAAAATGTCTAATTAGTATCATTTTCATGATGTAAGTAGATCGAATCATGTTATGTTACGTGTCAGTTATACAATGTAGTTATTATATGTTAAATCAAACAATTATTAATTTATGATCAATAAGAACCTGTCAAAAGTAGCAAGACTAGCAGTACATAATGGCGTTCTAGTGTCAACTCTGATATACGGAAGTCAATCCCGGAATTGGCAAAAAAGGAACGAAAGTAGACTGAATGCGGTGGTAACGCGGTCACTAAGACGCTTGTGTGTAAAATCTTTGGTCGATAGAGTGAGGAATGAACATATTAGAAGTGAATGTAATGTTAGCTGCAGTGTGTTAGATAGAATAAAGAAAGGAGTGCTGAGATGGTTTGGTCATGTAGAACGTATGAGTGAGGAAAGGATGGTTAGGAAAATATATGGGGCGAGTGTTGAAGGCTCCTAGTATGGGAGGATGGCCCTGTTAAAAGCCTCAACAACCGTAGAACATGAATGAGAAGATGTATGAATGTAGCGGAAGCAAAAGTAGTCTGTCAAGATAGAAAAATATGGTGTTCTATCCTCTCTGCGTGTTTAGTTGGTTAGTTATGAATTTATTAAAAACTGCAGATCAAAGCATCACATCCATTAAATAAACTCGTAAATTGTATTTAAAATCGACTGAAGGAGAATAATTAACGTTGATTTGAATAACATCAGATCATATCCAAATTCGAGTCCACACTTGAGTATTACGTTACACATCTGTGATTATTTAAGCGGTCGCATTAATTACGCCGGGTGACATTCTGACACGTAAATAGAGCCTTATAACAAAAAAACTAGTCTCCCACAGTTTGCTTAAGGCTTCGAAATGCGCAGCTGTGCTTTGCTAAGCAAACACTCCCGGGTTCGATTTGGGTAAACGCCAATTGTTTGTTGAGTGAATTAATTAATTTACAGATTATTTGATCGTCAATATTAAGTGTTGTGTGATCTCATGGCTGCCGTATCGAGATATTTCGCAAGAGGTGTAAACAAATTTATATTTGAGTTCTAAATATTACGCGACGCGTTCCAACGCGAACAGATATTACTTGAAATTGGCATTTTGTGCATCACATAGTGTTTTTATTAATAATTATAATTGACGTGACACATAAAGAGTTTAACGACGTTTTCATAAGCTACATGTTTTTGTAATGTTTCACTACAACCATGACCAGTTGTGGTGTTAAAAATTAAAAAAAACGTGCGAGCCTCACAGTAGTCGCATATAATGTGTAAAATTTGACACGCCACAATTAAAAACATCAAAATTTAATAAAGCCAATACCTATATATCTATTAATTAGTAAATATAAGTAAATAAAATGTATGTGCATTTATTTATTATTGAATTTTGTCGCACTAGGTAGGTACCGTATATCTACATGCGCTTTTTGCTTAGAAATGTGTTTGGTCAATTATATGTTTTTATTTATTTTCGTAGATGGCGGTTGGGTACCGCAATACATATTGTATGAAAACTTTGAATAAATATTTTACAATAATCATATAAATTACATAAAATTTGAGAATGTAAATCATTAAGGGTAGTTTTTGTTTACATTCATGTAAAAATAATTAAGTATTTATTGGATAGTTTCGAAGATATAGGTAAGCCAAAATATATCAAAGTTACAACATTCACACGCTTGACACCAGCCGCGTAACATATATACAAAATCAGAAGCTTTGGCTGTTGGAAGTGTGCGTCTTCGCTGTGATGGCACTCGCTGGACATTGATTTGTTTATAAACGATGATTTTTTCCATCGCGCGCTCATCGCTTAAACGAAATTGCGCGCGATTTCCTGTCGTCTTATTTCCTGTTACGCATTTCCGTCCATCCGAAATCACTGCCACAGATTGCAGGAAAGCGAGAGGAATGATAAATATTACGATAACCAACGTCCGGTTGTTTGGTTTAGCGGTAAGATATTGTATCGGCGATTAAACACCGTTGGGAGTTTGTTCCTGGTCCCCCATATCCACCTAGATAATATTATTTTTAACATAGATATAATTAGTACAATCTAGTGATGTTCTCATATTCGTTCACACTGGTTCGCGCGAACTACTTGTTAAAATTGGAAACCTCTCACCGAACTGTTAGTTGCTGAATATTTATGATCAATTCGGGTATTGAGAAACCGGAATTGTTATTTACTGTGGTAGCTACGTTTAGCACAAAATCATTCAAATATTTCTAAATATTCAATACCCTTGCTTCTGAAAAAGTTATAACATGTGTCATTCTTCTAAAATTCAAGACGTTGATAAATTACATACTTATAATATTTGTAAATATTAAGTAAAATGCATTTACGAAAAGGGTATATGAGCGATTATCAAAATTTATTTATCAAACCGGTTGTTATTAATTTTGGAAGACATCACAAGCGCTTAGTTTATTGTACCTAATTGAATATAGATGTGACATATGTGTAAAATGAGTGTTATAATACTCGTACGTCACTTTAAAAGTAACATTGGCACGAACATGTTTTGTATTTAATTTCTGGATTATTTTTTTTTTTTTACCTTGCCGGGGGAATCCCTAGAGGTTTTATGAGTAACTACACTTAATTTTTTTTGGAAATTAAAAAAAAATTGAGAAACCTTCCTTGCCAGAAAACCAGATCAATTACGATCGTCTTTAAATATATATGTGGTTGTAGGTATATTAAAAGTAAGTACTAAAAATAATTGTTTTTCACAATTTCGTAGGTTAATTAAGGCTTCTACTCTTCGTAACCCTCGTTATATCTCATAAATAGGTAACATATTCCTAAGAGAAAAGCTATCTTTAGGTACCTATATAAAGACAATTTTTTATATAATATTTATACGAATCATTGGATGCAAGTTCTTGACGGGTAAATAAATAAACTGAAAATAATTAAAAATACATGGATCATATTACAGTGTAGAACTGGCTGGGCGTTACATGTCACGTTGAAAGTTCTTTTAATCTACATATGTTCTAAGGCAAAAAAATGTTTCTAACTTTAGAAAAAATTTCTATATATTTACATAATCCAATTATTTATGCCATGGACTTTTATTCTCAAAAATCAAAACGAACAATGCGTGAAAAAATTGGCGTACAATACCGCGAATGTACACGTAGTTAGTTTTTTTCAAGATAATATGACACTTGTAGGTAACGTGAAATTGCTTCATTCTTCAAATTCGCGAGACGTGTTGACATTCGTGGTATGTTCTTTCGCTAATTTGAAATAATTAACAGACCGACACGTTAGTGAAAATAAATATCTTCAAAATTTGGCTTTTCGGTTATGTATTAATTATATCTGCAGTATTACACCACAAACAATGATATAAATACATAATATATCTTAAACATAAAAAATATTTTAAACATAATTTTAACGTTTTGGCATTATTAGATTAAATTAATTTTTATAACGTATTATTCCCTGGCGTATTATTTCCCCTGGCGTATCATTTTCCGAAATTTAATTTCTGTCAAGTTTGTGCCAAAACAGGCAGTTACCTAGTAGGCTAGATAAACGTAATGAACTTTTAAATTATTGTATTACAATTCAGTATGATTTTAAACTATCTAGTAATGATTTGAAATCTTCTGCAGTGTGCACTTTTCTGGGATATTCTGACGTGTATATCTGAATCCTCTGGCCGACATTTCGGATCCCATTGCGGGGTCCATCATCTGGGCTGATATGACGGACCCTGCAATGGGATCCGAACTGTCGGCCAGAAAAGTCAGATATACACGGCATAATATCCCAGAAAACTGGACACAGAAGATTCTGAACGGCTGTGAGAACCTGAGAAGATTTTTATTGATTTTAAACACCAAAATAGATCTTTTAGAATCCAAAATTTTTTCCAAATTATACAATTTTAGAATATTAAAGTAACTTAACGTACCAAATTAAATTTTAGAATATATTGACATAGCACATACTTTGTTTTACAGCATAATTATTTAAATAAACTTAACTTTTTACTACACACAACTGAGCTTCATTTTAACAAAATGTTATTTATGTTTTTATTTATTTATTAATAAACGCCCTATAGGGCTTTTACAACAGATAGGTAAAGTGTACATTAACAGAGTATATAGTTTAAAGAGAAAAAAAATAATAACATGTAAACATAATAATGACATACAGTGGAAAGAAAATACTTAAAATACAGATACAAATATATAAAGATAAATATAATAGAAATTAAAAAGTAAGTATATAAAAAACAGAAGCATAAGAAAAACGTAATAGGTATAATAAAAATTTAAAAACAAAAAATGTAATAATGTAGAGTGAAAAGGTATAGCACAAGCTTCGAGAGTCATTATAATAAAAAATATACATACAAATACAAATCAATTATTTAAGTCCAATTCGACAAATACTAGTAACCTTTCAATACACCTTTTAATATATGTTTGAATAATATACAGTTATTGTAAAGACGTCCAGTTGCTCGTATCTGTTTGCTAGTCTAGGAAGCTTTTGCAGTGAGGAATTAAAGATATAGTTAGTAGCTGCAGTTTCCACGGCAAAACCTGCATGACTTCTAGTTATGCGAGACGGAACACGCAAGCAGATACGTTCTAGTAGTTGAGGACAGTCGATAGTACCATTTATTAGTTTGTGTAACCACAAAAAATTACTTTTTGTCTACCGGTTTCGAGACGTAACCCATCTCTTCGACAGTACAAAAACTACACTAGCATGCAAATATCACTACACAACACATTGTATTATTTACACAAAAACACCTTCACAAAATACTCTTCATATGCGTGTTACTCTAACTAAAGGCTAACACGCGTGTTATATAAAAATTATAGGATTATCGATCATAGAGTGTATTACAACACCGAAATTATGAATTAATGTATATTATAGATATCTCACAGAGACGAAACTGTATTTATTATTGGAAAGTAGGTATAGAAGTCATTTGGGTGTACATAGGACTTATGACCTATCTTTATGGTTGGCTTAAGTGATCACTTTACACAATTGTAACATTCGCCATTTCCACCCATGATAGAATATACCATGCTTATTCATTTTTTGGAAGTTGTGTATATGTTCAAATTGCGTGGAAAGCTTTCACATATGAGTTGTAAGCGCGTTTCCATGCGGCCTGTACAAAGCCATTTTCATTCCCCTAAATCCCCACAGATGTCGCTAATGAGAAAATCTACATTGATTTTTTACGGAATTTTGAGAGCAATATACTTTATAGGTCATAAGTCCTATGTACACCCAAATGACTTCTATACCTACTTTCCCATAATAAATACAGTTTCGTCTCTGTGAGATATCTATAATATACATTAATTGATTAATAATGTCTCTGTGACATAAATCCAGCACTGTTCTGAAAGATTTGAACAAACTCAAAATATTCTGAACCGAAATTTTGCATTGCATGTCATTTAAATTCCCGTATTAAATCTTGGTAAAATCATGATACCTATCTACTAAAATGGTTTATATATCGATTTATCAATTACATGACTAATGTCAGCATTCCTTTCAATTATCATTTCTACCCTCTTTCATTTTCTATAAATCTTTGTTTCAAAAGGAATTTTCTCCCAACCCCACTGGCTCACCCCCTAACCCGTAAGGGGATGATTACAAGCTAAACCTGGCGTCATGTGTTACGATCATGTAACGTTTGCTTGAAATTATTATTAATACGTTAAGGCAATTTAGGGTTGCTCGACTTTCAGAAAGGCATTACACACATTTTATATATAAATAATTATCAAAGTTAAATAAAATAAATTTTTGTACCTTTATAAATGTTAAAAGTTATCCAAAATAAACAACAGTGAAAAAAGGTGTATATTAATATAGGAAAGAAGAATGTTCATATCGGATTACAAATTAGTATCAATATAAATAATAATATATAAGAATTACTAATTATTTTTACTCTGTGAAGATATTTTTTAAGAATAAGCATTTAACAATCAGTAGTTAGAGTAACAGGTAAGTAAAAATTATATATTTTTACGTAAACTGGTATTTTGATTGGTGGAAGACGGAAAAATCTGTGTTGTGTTAATAACTATTACTCTTACTTCTAATCAAACAAACGGCCCTTAGTGAATATTTTTTACTCAAACGAAAATTATATTATGAATATTAGTTGTAGTGTTACAATTATTTAAGTTGTTAATTTATCTAATTTGTGTTTTTATATTTAATTTTTCCAAATCAATGGAAAAGCGCTTCAGCTTTCTAGGTTATTTATTATCAACTGATAAAACATAGATAAATGTGGTGAGTTAACGGCTTGCTTTTTATTGTATTGATATATATAATATATCTAAAAAAATTCATCTGTACCGATTAATATTCTGATATGGGTATAAATGTTCATTTATATGTTTGTACCATTATCACTTTCATTCTAAGTTAGATTGCAATGTATATTTTAGTAACAAACGTGGCTTCGCACGCGTAGATTTTTAGTACACTGTTTGGATCGTCATAGAATTTTCGCGAACCTTCTAGAACATTCTCCTTCCAGAACTTTCAAGAAATTTATCGAATGTACAGGAACCTTTTAGACACACCGACACATCCCGCCATTCAGCTTAGAATCTTGTATATTATAACTTTCGGGAATTTTCTAGAACCTTGTCCTTCCAGAACTTTCTAGAGCAGGTTTTTCCGGAATTTTCTAGACTCACCGACATAGTCGGCGCGTATTTTGAAATAATCTGAAGCATTTTCGGCCTTCCCATAACAAAACGATGTGCTAAAAAGCACATTTTCGTCACCCACTCCCACCCAGGCACAGCCACCCCCACCAAACTCGCATATTTCGATGTGACACCAAGGGCTATCTACCATCATAACCATCGGTGGGTGGTTGTGGCTGATTGTGGAGAAAACTTGGCGGATAGGGAAATACGGGTTTCTTTATATATACATAATATATAATATATATATATATATTATACTATATAGTATATATATATTATAGATAATATATAGATATATATGATATGTATAATTATTATCAACTGATAAAGCATAGATAAATGTGGTGAGCTTACGGCTTGATTTTTATTGTATTGATATATATAATATATTTCAAAAAATTTCACCTGTACCGATTAATATTCTGATATGGGTATAAACGTTCAATATTTGTACCATTATCACATTCATTCTAAGTTAGATTGCAATGTATGTTTTAGCAGCAAATTACATATTGTAGAAAATACGTTTTCAAATTCAATATTTTCAATGTCTGTTTATTAATATTTTTACTTATCATGCCCGATGAAGCTGAAATTATTAATAAAATAATTGAGTAATGTAACATTTTATCATCTCTACCCGCTACGAAGCCATCATGCAGACAGACCCTAGGATAAACAAACGGCAGTAGTCGATTTCTCCCTTCTAGTAAATAAATAGGCCACTATGTTTTAGGAACAGTTATCGAATAACCGAAGGAACATCCACATTTTCTACTCCTGTTTCATAATCCTTCTCTCCTCAGAACTTCCGGGGACTCGAGAGTTATTCCGTGAAAAAGCGGCAAGACTACGCGGTACGCAATTCGAATGCAATTAAAAACGATTACATCTCATCAGTATGCCGGTGCATGACTCGGCATGAAGATTACTGCACCTGTCCTGTAGGATTGTTTAAATTATTTCGCAATGCCGAAAAAACTGATCAGAGCAAGCTAGTGCAATTTAATCATTATTCATACAAGATAATTAATTTATTAATCGTATTATCAAACAAATTAACGTAGTCGTGCGAGAAGCAGCCAGTCCATAATTGAAAAAACTAATCCACAATAACCAAGCTTTTATTATACTACCTTTCTCATTGAATCAGGTTTCCTGCATTCGCTGCACGCGTCGGGGTCATTGCTCATTTGTATTGATTCCAATTTGAAAAAAACATTAAAATTTCGAAAAATCCAAATATATACTATCATTATTTTAAAAAATTTAAACGACAATTTGTTAATAATTTTTATCGTCGCCACGAGTCTGCCTGCAAAGTTTCAGCTCGATTGGATCACGTGAAAAGGGTTAAAAATCGATTCAAAGTTTTTCCGGCAGACAACAAACCGCAGACGCTACGAGTTAAAAGAAAGGGAGTAAAAACAAAACAGGTATTGTTTTTAAATCATACATTAAAGTCGATTCTATATTCTCAAAATAGTCAGGCCGCTTTCGTACAAACATTTATAAAAATCATTGTAGAAATATTTTATATATATTTTTTTTTTAAATTAATGACACGTAAAATCCAAAAATATCTAAAATTGCCCAAAATTTGATACCTTTTAATTAAAAGAAAAAGTAAAAACATTGAAGTTGCGTTCGTTTGTTTTTAACAAATTTTATAAACGTGTTTTTATCTCAGTATAATTAATGCTTCAAAAATCACCTTTTCTTATAGTTTGAAGTTTAAAAAATTATTTGAGGCTTCACTTATTATTCAAAAAATCTTAAAATTCGCTGAGTTATAGTAGTTGGAAAGCTAGCGTGGTAAGCGATATTTTAGACGAATTTAATTATTATTTTGCGTTTTTCTCCAAACTACTTTTTTCTGACTTTTGGATAAAATATCTCAAAAACGATTAAACCAACATTGTTTAAATTTTTCACATATCTTAATAATAACATTATCTACGATGTAATAAAAAAATTTTGATATAATTTGCTGTTTACTTATTATATATGTTTAAATTCGATTATTTTAACAACTATAATAATTATTTTCAAATTGCTCTCATTTACACAAAAAAAATCGATTTGGTACGTAGACATTACAATGTTTAATAATAAAATAATAAACTTTTCCATTTCACTCAAACCATGGCGACAAAAACGAGAGAGCATATTGTGAAAATTTTAAAAATAAATTTCAATGTACGCCATAAACAATGATAATAAAATAAATGTTGTATGTTACGTCAGTTACGGCCCTCGTACCGCAGTAGGCGTGACACTGGCTTCCCACACGTTGCGGGTTCGATTCCCGTTGAGGTCACAATTTTAATGTATGTGATATACATAGATTTAAATAATAAAATAAATAAAAATAAAAATATATAAAAATTAGCAATAGTTAGGTCATTTTTTGTTAAATTGAGTACATTTTTTTTTCCACAAGGTGGCTTAAGTTACGTTCAAATGAAATCTTTTATAATAAAGAATCGTAGAATATGATAGTTCAGAGAAGAAGTTTATAGATTTGCGAAACATAATTTTGTCGTCAGGAGAATACACATATCGAGAGGAATAGTGAATTTTAGGAGGGTTTTAGAATTCTCTACAACAATTGTATACAAATTCTGCGACTATGTAGCAACAATCTTACACAATCATTTTACTATCTCGAATTATCAAATCTTTATTTTAAAATGAATCGAGAATATTCGCCACAAGGGTGGTTTGTCTACCAGCCCTCGGAATCAGAATTATTGGTCGTTTGCGTAAATCCTTGTATCTTTAGTATTGACGTAATGTTGCGCCGGGGTGGTCGTTTCCCTAAGTACCGCAAACAGAGCTAGTACTTAGCTAATCATAGATACCGCTTGTGTTTTATTACCGGTAATGGACGACTGTCCAGGCGGGAGCGGAAAATGAAAAGAAAATGATTTAACGAATGTAACAATGCACAACGCAAGAATATTGATTCTACGCTGCTCATTCACAAAGGGAGAAAGAAGTTTTTACGAAAGAAACGCACGGTAAATTCATATGCAAATACCCGCCCCGGCGGTAACCCCTCGCCCTGTCATTCAGTTCAATTTCGTATTTGAGCGTGAGCTGTGACATCTTGATTTCCAATATACACTGAATTATTATCTCCAAAACATCCTAAACAGTCCGGGATGGTGCAAGAACAATTGCCAATGAAGTATTAAAGTTTTGCGAAGCTGAAAAAGCGAATAATGGACCGATATTACGGTTTGACGGGTTGACAGATAGAGCGGCTGCCATTACTGGTTCTTTTCTTTAGTGTTGCCCGACCAAATTTCTATTAAAGGCTCGGACACCGGTCACCGGACATTCTGTGCATTATATATTGTGTAATAAATTTACATCCTGGCAACTTCTGTTACGCGACAGCGACGCCCTCTCTCGCACGCCAATTTATACTGGTACGTCTATACACCAAGCTAGCTACGTACACGGCTGACAAATTGTACTTACAGCGCGAGTGCGAATCCGATCTCCTATTCTCCTGGCTTCTTCGGATACGTAACAGATCGATCTGTCTATTCAGAGAGGCTGATGTTAACTGATACGTCGAATATTGTAACCACACGAAAAAAAGTCAACTCTTAGTAGAAAAGGCACCGACACTTCGCTTTCGAACAGTCAACTGGTCAGATTTATTAAAGTGTTAAATCCTTGCTAGCGATTGGCGTAAAACATGTCGGATGTCAGTTTCGACCAATCACGTCATCATTTCGCGGCCGGCGCCCGGCGGTCACAAAGCGACAAGAAAAATACAAGAAATCTAAATCCATGTGCAATTATGTACAGCAATAAATTGCCAATAAATTCTAAGCTAAAAATACGATGATTTCGAATCACAAATTTTCTTGGGGACATACATAATTGTCACTGTCAATTAAGGTACAGATACACATGCTCATTACTGGCATGCTCATTAGCATGCTCAAAACTAGCATGCCCTAACAACTGTACACACTTGTTCATTATTAGCATGCTTATTTTAAGCATGCTCATAAATAAGCATGCTCAAAGCTAACAATCAAACACACATGCTTATTAGTGGTATGTGGTATTTATTATATGCTCTTGTCATAGAATAGAGAGAAACTCTAGTTCAAAATTGAAACTTTGCAAACTGAAATAGAAAATTAAAGTGAACCAATAAAACAAAATATTTTTCATTTTAGTTTTTATAATTTTTATTGTAAGATTTGAATCATTCATGTCTTTTAATAAAGTTTAATAAACATTATTTCGTGCTGTATTATTTTTACATAGCGGTGACCGAGTATTCCACAGACAAGTCACGAAAAGTAATGTTTTATAATCTCCCCAACGTGCCATATTTGTTTCGTCTGTGACGGACTGAGAAGATCGCATTGATAATCAATACTAGCCGGAAATGACGTAAGCACGATAAGCCAGCCTGTTCACACATGCTCAAAAGATACCCCTCCTCATGGTGAATGACATTAGCATGCTCATAAATCAACCGGCGCGCGGCGGTTGATTTTTGAGCATGCCACTAATGAGCATGCTTAATACTAGCAATGTGCGTACACACGTGCCACTAATAAGCAAGGGCTAAAGAAGGTCAATACTGCGCATGCTCACGTGCCACTAATAAGCATGTGTATCAGTGCCTTTAGGTCGTGTACTACATTTGAAAATTCTTCATTGCGATAAACGTGTTAGGAATATGAGTGCATAAATACATATATATCGGTCAAATAACTTTTATCCGCAGCGTAAATTTTGGCGATGTACCTAATTCACTTGGCTTTATTATTCGTGGGATAGCGTTAGCCGCGGAGTAACCGATCAATCAACTTGTCATTAATATTATACTGTCGTGTGATAACGATTTCTAGTGCAGAAATGGCGGAATAAGATAGTAATACAAACGAAGCACAAATTTCATAAAAAAAAAATCCCTGGCGTAATAAAGGGTCCTGATTACACAAATGATGTCAAATTTTGGCGCAAGCATGTTAAAAAGCAGTTATTTTATGTTTAAAACAAAACATACACAAGAAACCATAGAAAATTATGCTTCCTTATAGTATCCGATGGGGAAAAGAGCCAATTTTGTGTTTAAAACTGAGATAAGCTTTTGGGAACAATAATCTCCAAATTCAAATTCACAATGATTTTTTCTTAGCTAATGCGGGGCATTCATTATATTGCATGGCAAGCCGCCGCGCCGCGCCGGCGTAATGCAGGATCGTATAGTTGACATGACAGATAATGAATGGGCCCACTTATGATAAACGTGATTTGTCAATTTATATGAATAAAACAGCAAAAATATATATTTTATATGGGCACCTATGGCGTGAAGTGTCAAAAATGTATCATTTTGAAACTTAAAATAACTGCTTTTAAACTTGCTAGCGTCAAAATTTGACATCATTTATGTAGTCGGTCCCTTTATTACACCAGGGAAAAAAATATAATGTAATAAAAACCATAAAACAAATTTCCAACGGTTACGTCCCAGATTTCATGTACAGAATTTTGTCCAGAAAACAAAGATTTTTTTACGCGAATATATTTAAAATATTTAAATCCTACTTTACCAAATAATATTAATGAAAACGGCGCAGAATATTATTATACATAAATAAAATTTCAGATAAAGTGACTAAAAGTTTAGCATTTAACATTAGAGCCGCGTTTTATACTGACAATAGCTTAGGTAAACTCAATGATCTCTAGTCACATAAAACTTCTCGTAATGACTCCCTCCCTTAGACCGTTCAGTTTAACAAAGCGTGCAAACCGTGAACCTCAAAAATAGGTTATTGCCTGTCGTGCACTTGTTACCGTGAACGGACCGAAACTAAACGCCCGACGTCTCAAAGTTACCCGACAAAAGTCTCCAGAACAAAAAGGAACAGAGTAACGTACTATGTAAGCAACTGCGAGTATTGCTTTATCTATTCGTTGTAGTCATCCGCTTGTGACTGTTCAATTACCTATTTGGTCCGTGATTACTTGGTATGTGATTTTTTCTCTCCTTTGACTACAATATTTGCTAGCAATGAAAACCGGCTAGCCCTATAGGGAATACCGTTGTCTATTTTATAATAGATAATTGTGTTCAACTCATATAACCTCCAAATCGTCGACGCATCACCCCAAGTCTGACCCGCAATCTGCTCTACATCCTTTGCCCGCGGTCCTTTGTCTCTATTCTACACCTCCGGCTTTATCGCTTCCGTCCCATCCATCTTCCCTCCTCGGTCGTCAGCGTCGAAAAGCCCTTGCTCTTCTCATATGGCACCCTTCGCACCTAGCTTGTTCACTGTCCACACACTCTGGCGAACCGTGTCAGTCCCAGCTGCTTCTTGTTTCCCTTCATCTGGGATTGTTGTGAGAACGGATAAACGGCACGTCGGTGCACGGCGCTGTCCAGTCCACCTCCCCCGGTCGCGGCTCGGCCGTCGTCACGCCGCCTTCGCTTGCTCTTCTCCCTTGACCCTCGCTCGTCCTGACGTTACGGTGCCGAGCCCCTTCAGGCTGCGGTCGGCCCAGGTCTTAGGCCGCTTCCCCTCCCTGTCCCCGCGCACCGGCCTAGCGCTTTCTAGCTTTAGGCAGAACTAGAGACGATCTTTATTATCGCTCTATCTGAACAACCTGTCTTGCTTTTTCCTTCCCTTCACTGGACGCATGACCAATTCCGGACAATAACTCAATATTGTAATGAATGTTCGGGGCGTAATTTTAACGTTAGAGTAAAAGGAACATACAATATGTCACAATAATAATAACTTCTTAACTATTCTTCATCTCAGAGGCCTTAGATTGGATAATATAAAAATGTTAGAAATCAATAAGTGCCTGAATATTGACAATATAATTAATAACCAGTTAATTTTTAAAAAAAAATTTAATTTTTATTTATTTATTAGAGACACTAACAGGATAATAGGTACATGATAATCTGATAATAAACATTATAGTGAAGACTTATCCCATTATCCCAATTACAAGTGTCTTCGGCACGCTCTAGTGACATGTATTTTTGCAATTAAGTATATTTTACATGTAGGTACATTCATGTGTATTGTATATTTAGTGTTTGAATGTAGTGCGATGAGTATTTAATGAATGATTGATTTAATGGATCTATAGGTTCAGGTCATCGTTTAGAAAATGGATGTTGTGTATGAGTGAGTTTTTGAACGAAGATAAGGTGTCTGCAAGAATATCAGCATCGATGTTAGGGTCAGCACAATACAAATTATATGTGCGACACAACCTTGTGATGGGAGAAAAGTAACCGACATTATTAGTGTGCTGGCTTATTCTAAAGAATTCCGGGTTTCTTATGCGGGGTTTAACATGCAAATTTATATCAGATAGAGAGAGAGAATCAATAGCTCCGCTGAGAATCTTGTGTAGCACAACGAGATCGGATATTTTCCGTCCATTAATAATCCATTAATTTATATATTCCCCGTTTCAGTGTCTATTATATAAGCCCCCGTTTAAAAATGTATTTGTTTACATGTTTATAAGTAATGGATAATTAGTATGCGTCCGTCCTGACGAAGAAACGGTGGTATCGAAACCATACGGTGGACGTAAAGTTTCTCCAAGTTAAAACAAAGTTTTCAGTAAATTAAAATTGATAATGAAATAATTATCTGTCTTCGCAAATGGCATTCTTGAAATTCAATAGATTTTGGTATTATTTGCTACCAGGGGATCATGCCGCGTCAGCAGTCTCCGCTGACGCCCCCCACCCCCACCTCCCCGCCCGGTCGGGACGCCCCGTGGGAAAGGGACGGACTCACTCTGGGAGCCTTCTGCGAGAGGGAGCGGGAGAGGCTGAGCGCCTTCTCCTTCGTGCCCACCGCGAGGGACTTCACCTTCGGGGTGGAAGGACTAAAGGAGTATGCGCGAGCAAGAGGTTGGTACTATTTATTTATTTCTGTCTCTGAAATACTATCGCTTAAAAATTGACTTTCATTATTTTTGGAATCAAAATATCAATATATTGTACCTATTTATTATATATTTTTCTAACTTAACTAACTAACTTACCATCACGGAAGGCAGAGAGAATAGAGCGCCAACTCTTCTGTCCTGACATACAACTGTCGCTTCATCTACATTCATACATCTTCGCATGCAAGCTCGACGGTTGTTGAGGCTTCTAACAGGACCATCTTCCAGTATCTGGTTAATCTGGTCACGCCACGTCTTCCGTCACGCCCTCTCTTTCTGCCGCCGTCAACACTTGCATTATATATCTTTCTTACCATTCTTTTCTCATTCATTCGATCAATATGCCTAAATCACCTGAGCGACCCTATTTTTATTCTATGTATTATGCTACGATCAGCTTTACATTCATTCCTAAAATCTTCATTCTTTACTCAATCATACATGGATTTGTCACATATACGTCTAAGGGATCTCATCTCCACTGCATTCAATCTTCTTTCGTTCCTCTTCTGCCAGCTCCAGGCTTCACTTCCATCCATTAGTGTCGGTACCAGAACTCCATTATGTACCGCTAGTTTTTTTTACATTTTTCATATGTATACAAATACGTAAAAATACTAATAAAAGAAGATATGGAGTAAGAAAAATAATGAATAAAATAAGTCGCCAAAACAACGTTTTCTGGCATTTTACTATAGGTACATAGGGTGTACCAGAGCTAGCAGCAGAAACTTGGCAGGTAGATTCCTGACTATGTTATGAGGCTAAAATGTTTAAGCAACCATGGCCTAATATCAATAGTTATGGAGATATGCAATATCAAAGTTTGCATTTTTTTTTCTTACATATTTTTTGCAAAAAGTTGAACTATCTCACTACAGTAACTTATTTCGATTGTGAAAAATTCATTCGCTTTATTACAAATCGAATAAAATGATAAAAACATTTCAAAAATATAAAAAAGTTTTTTTTTACAAGGTTTTAGTCATTTTATTTAAGTTGTGTTGAAGGAAATGAATTTTTCATAATCGATATAAGTGACTGTAATGATAGTTCAACTTTTTGCAAAAAATAAGTAAGAAATATTTTTAAAAAATGCAAACTTTGATATTGCATATCTGCATAACTATTGATATTAGGCCATGGTTGCTTGAACATTTTAGACTCCTAACATAGGCAGGAATCTACCGGCAAAGTTTCTGCTGCTAGCTCTGGTACACCCTGTATTGTTGGCGTATAAAATGTTCAATATCTCAGTACTCTCATATGTGTACGTTTTTACAGCCGAACTAGGCGCTCTGATGTACTGCGCCCCCCTAGGCTACGCGCCCTGCGTGTGGCCCCCCCTGCTCGTGAGAGCCCCTCCGCCCCCGCCTCCAGCATCGCCGCCCAGGACCCCCGAGAGATATCCTTACGAAGGTAGGAGGAATCTCACATTATCTCACTTTTTGATTATCTACTTGCATTGATCTATCACCATCAGTCTATTATGATGACAAGTGATCCGTGCACGACACGCTAATCGCACATTAGCGATGTGATCAAAATCACCAACTGTGTGTCAATCACTGATACATCTTAGTCACTAAGAGTGATATAGCATCTGCAAATATCGTGATTCGTGATTCTTGTCTGAAAATATTTTCGAATAAAATACATATTTATTTAAAAAAAAAAATTAAATGAATAAACATAACTTGGTTAAACATCACTATATTTGTTATCAATTCCAACAAGATTTTCTTGGTCGGTACTATTCTGCTTTTCCAAGTGCTCTTTTATTATTATTATTTATTTCAGTATATATACGCCCATCAGAGCATTTACATAAACATTGGGTAATACATGTCGGTAATGAGAAATATAAAAAGAAAATAAAAAAGTCATATAAAGAAATATAAAATGACATAATAACAGAAATATAAAAAGAGCTCTACAACTAAACTTAAACACAGAATCCATAATTTCATAAATCTATAAATACATCATATTTTTTATAGGATTAGCGATAATTACAGAAATATAAATTAAGAATTTTTTTTTTTATAGGATAAGAATACAAGAAAAGAGTGATAATTACATATATTTGAGGATTATTTTTAGACATAGAGGAAAGTTCATTGTTGATTAAGAATATTGCGAATTGTATGTTTGAATTTATTTAAATTTGTGGAAAAAACGTCTAACTGTTCAAATCTGTTAACAAGTCTGGGAAGCCTTTGAAGTGGTGAATTAAAAAAGTAATTAGTTGTCGCAGCTTCCAAGGCAAACCCTGCGTAATTTCTGGTTACTCGGGATGGAACTCGCAAACAGATTCGTTCCAACAGTTGTGGACAGTCGATGTTCCCGTTAATTATTTTGTGAAAAAAGACGAGATCAGCTACAATTCTTCTTATTTCCAATTTATCAAGAGAGCAAAATGATCTTAAAAAGTTATAATCAATATGTGTTGATGGTAAATTAAGTTTATAATTGATAAAACGGAGAAATTTATTTTGTGTTCTCTCTAAATGTGACACATGAACAGCATATTGAGGGCTCCATACAACTGAATTTGTTTCTAATACTGGTCTAACCAGACTCTTAAATAATAGTTTAAAAGTTCCAATATTTTTGAAATCTTTACTTAATCTGAGTACGAAACCTAGGGTTCTTAAGCCTCTATCAACTGTGCAATTGATATGTGACACAAGAGAAAACTTATTGTCTACAATTACGCCCAGATCTCTAATTTCATCAACGACACTCAAAGTTATACCATTAATTTTGTAGTCATAGTTTACTATTGTCCGGGTACGGCAGAATCTCAGCATTTGACATTTGGAGATGTTTAAAGAAAGTTTATTTTCTTCACACCATTTCTGTAAAATATCCAGTGCATTCTGCAGAAGTTTGCAGTCGTGTTCCGTATTTATTACTCTATAGAGTTTCATATCATCTGCAAATAGCAAACACCTCACACCGGATAACAAAAGCATGGGGATTACATCATTAATGAATATAATGAACAAAATAGGACCCAGGTGGGAGCCTTGTGGTACCCCGCTTACTGCACAAAAGTAGTCAGACTCTAACTCAGCTATTCTAACAATCATTTGTCTGTTATGTAAATAACTCTCGAGCCAAGCTTTAATGTTACCCGAAACTCCCAAGGCATTTAATTTATCAAGTAGAACTCTATGAGAGACTCGATCGAACGCCTAATAATTTTACTCTAATGTTTACACTACGCGATGTCTTCCCTATATAAAACGCGGTATATAAAGATAAGGAAGATAAATTTAGCCATTCTGGTATATATTCGTTGAAATGCAACGATTGTCCTGAATTTTATATAGGGAAGACATCGCGTAATGAAAACATTAGTGTAAAAGAGCACTTGCGTTGTTCTCAGAATTTGTAAACCATTTAATAATAGTTCAGGAGTTAGTATCATTCATAAAAACGGAATAGGAGTAGACTAGATAATTTAGAGGCATTGGAGATAAGAAAAGCCATTAATAATCAAGTAAACTTATCTTTTAGTCCACTTTTAAATATGTTCCCTCTTAATAGTAATATTCCCTGGGCACTCCCACCCCCTACCCCCACTATTGATACTTCGTCCTTTCACACTGATGTATCACTAGTATATAAGCACATAATTTTTTAATGTTTAGTCAATTAAGATTTTACCGTGAAAAAGCTACGGTCGTAGCCGAAACCTGGTCGGAATCGATAACAAATATAGTGGTATTTTAACCGAGTTATTTTTATGTATCTAATTATAATGTCCCACAAAGTCGCAGTGGTATACTCCCTGCCGGAAGGAATGTGTCTATAAAATGCTGCGTAACGCCACGTTGTATACCATCATCAACACTACCAATAAGTCCGACTCTCCAGCGTCCACGAGTGGTTATCAGAAAATCCCGCGAACCCCGGGCAATGTGATGACCACCATTATAACATCACAGCAGAAAACCCTGGTCCTCCAGGTTGGGGATTGGGCGTAGGGCTAACAACTCTACCCCATAAAAAAACAAAATGTTACGATACCTCATTATTGAGGAGGCCAAAACCCACCACCAAATGAAAGTCCCACCACCAAATGTTTGCTTTCTTCGAAAAAAATAAATAAAATTAATTAGTTTGTGATTATTTCTGATTTTGATTTGATTATTATTTTGCTACGTTAGAAGGTTGTGAATCAAATATAGTTTTAACTTTTAAATATATTGTGAAAGATGAGTTTAATATAATGATGGAATGGCACGTATTATCTTGATATTTTAGGTGATTTTTCGTATTATCGTCTATTATCATAACGGTGATCTAATTCATATATAGTTTTCAGTCACTGATATCGTCGAATAACAATAACACTCATACCAATAAGTCACGAGTAGCAATTTATCTCTTCACTCCAACACACCACGTATTTTTGTATAATGTAAATCCAAACGAATTTTATCCAAGTCCAAAAAATTGTACATAAACGTGTATTTTTTTAGTAAATGATCAATCTAAAGATCTATCTAAAATCTTACCGGCACCTTAGTAAAGAAGTGGTACTCTTGTATGGAAATTAAATGTCGCATAGAGCAAGCCAGAGCTGCATTCTTCCGGATTAAAAAGGTCTTTATTATGCAGCCGCGAACTAAACATAAATTTACGAATGAGAATGGTACGACGATATACGCTCCCTGTACTTTTATATGGAATGAAATCATGGACACTCGCCGAAACAATGCCGAAGCGACTCAAGATTCATGTCCGCAACACACCTCCGCTGCGATACCCCAGTAGCGAAACCACTGCAGTAATTCCGCTGCGATCAAGTGTAATTCAAGTAGCGGAACTGGGCGCGTAACGTCATGCGATTGTTGAGTTGTGGCGATCGGAGCAAAATGTCGTCGTTATCAGAGTCAGAGGAGGAAGCAATATTATTGTGGACTTCGAAGAATTTGGGTGCACGAGATTAATGAAAAAAGGAAGAAATTAGGAGAAAACCGATTATGTAAAGAACTGGAGTCACATGAAGATCGTTTCTATACATATTATAGAATGAGACCAGATACTTTTTTTTAAGATTTACATTATCTTTTGAAGCCACATACCACAAAGCAAAATACAAGGTTTATGCCTTGTCTGCTCTCCATGCCTGCAATTTTTTCGTATTATTTTTATAGTCTGAATGACTTAATAAATATAGATTAGGTCTATTTCTGATCTCTGTAAAATCGACAGCCATTATATATAAAAAAAGTAGTTTCGCTTTTTAATTTTGTCGACTTCCATAAACACATACGGAAACAACGCGGCACCGAAACGAAATGGCGGCAGGTGCGCGGAGGTGTAGCTAGCGTCGGAGCAGATCGACGAAACCACGCGGGAAAGAGATAGAATTATAGTCAAAGCTAGAACAGGCAGTTTCGCTTCTGTTCCGCCTCTCCTACAAAGGACAAGTCATGGCGAAACTAGTGCGGTTTCGCTGCTGTGATTTTGCGGCGGAGGTGTGCTACAGGCATCAAAATTCTTCTAAAAATAAGCTGGATTGATCTCGTCTCTAAACTATTGTAGCCAAGCATAACCTTGAAAAAACTCGGTTGGATAAAGTAAGGATAATTTCCCGTACCCTCTCATATTGTAGAGATATCTTAGAAACTTTCTTTGTACTTTCTCTACCATAAGAGGGTACTTAAGCTCATGTGGCCCCAAAACCGTCGAGCCACTCTCGAGTCTACTTCGCACCAAGAAGTTGTAAAGAGTTGTATATACGCGGGTGTTTTCGAAAACCCTGGCAGTGCGCAGAACGAATCCTAACATTCTCATTCAGATTTGACTTTACTCCGACACAATGGTTCGTCCTGCATTTGACGAAGGTAATAATTTCTGGCAGTTATACCGAGCCCATAAACAAGTTGAATTAATCGGTGGACGTAATTAAATCAATTAAATCAACACTAAAGCTTGCGAAGGCGCTATCAGTCGGGCGGGCCCAGCAGCAGTCGCCGGCGGCGGATGTTGGAGGCGATAGCGCCGCTGGAAGTGTTTTAAGGTGGCTGAACTTTCGTGAATCGAACCGAGTCTGTCATTGATAAGGAGTTCCTGCGATTTTACTTTTAACCCGAAACCTGAAAAACCGCAAAAAAAAGACATTAGGCGTTGTGTCAACCAAGATCTAATGTTAAAAATTTTAATAACTGTCTACTATGTTTTTCATTTTAAATTAAGCCTTTTTTTCTATTATCATCACTAAAAATGGTAGTATATACTTTTGAGTTAGAAATCAAGTTTGTATAAAATGAAATCACAAAATCTAGTTTTTTGGAAATTAATAAATACAATGTGATGAGTCAAAATGACATTTTTGAATTGTTTAAATAATTAAATAATGTTTACGATTTTTTAATATATTCCGGGTAGCTTCTTTTAAATAATATGGAAACGGTTTTCACCTAGCTACTGGCTTTTTTACTGCTATGTATCGAAATTTTCAGAGTTTTTAAACATTCCAGAGAATTACAAGTATATAGACAACTATAGATATAAAAAAATTATTAATCAATTAGAAAAGGCATACAGAAAAATCAAATTAACGAAAAAATATTTTAGCTGCTATCGGGATTCGAACCAATTAATTTTCAAGTTTGTGTTTACTGGGGTATTATGCCGTGTTTTGCGAGATAGCTTAGAAACAGACGGTGTGTATAGACTCGATTGTCAAAACTGCGATAAAGTATACGTGGGACAAACGGCGCGTACCATTTCCAAAAGGGTCAACGAGCACAAACGGGCATGCAAACTCGGTCATCCAGAAAAATCAGCACTGGCTGAGCATTTTCTGGATACCGGCCATCATTTTGCATTCGAACCGAAAATCCTTGGAAAGCCTAAGAGTCACCATGCGCGTCTTATCAAGGAAGCACTAGAAATCTACAAGCATCCGATAAACATTATCCGGCGCTTCAAAGTCATTCTCGTCGCAGACTCCGCAGAGATAGTGATCAGACAACAGATGAATCATACATACAACGCAATACAACACATCATGACTTCGGCACGGTATTGCAAGCCGATACTTAACCACAACACCAACATTCAAGACAACACATCAGCCCTGATGATGGACCCTGCAATGGGATCCGAAACGTCGGCCCGAAAGGTCGTAACAACACGGCATAATACCCCAGTAAACACAAACTTGAAGATTCTGAGTGGCCGTGAAAACCTAAGAACATTCTGAACCAATTAATTGTTTGTAGCAGCTAAATTTTTTCCGTTAATTTGATTTTTCTGTATGTCTTTTCTAATTGATCAATAAATTTGTTAACAAATCACAGAACTTTGTTCTGAAATTGCAGCTTCACTATAATAATGTGTTTTCTTTAACATATAAAATTATAGATTTATTATTTCTTCCCTATATACCTGTACATTATATATTCTCAGATTGTAAAACCCTGTACATAATAAATGAATGAAAAAATAACGAATCGTCAACTCATAATAGGCGTAGTGTAATAGCTAACAACCGTTAGGTAATTATTTTGTCATCCGATAAAGAAACTTCAACAGAAAAGTATCATTGACGAAATCGCTTCATTTGGTGTCGTTTACCTCTTAAATATTCCGTTTTTATCATCCGCGATTACTACATCCTCTGCAAAACCTTAACAAGTCAAGCTTTACAATATACTACCTGATAAGAAGTGTCAGTCGATAAGAAAACCTTACGCTCATTGTTAACATATCATCGCTTTTCATTACCATTAAGTAACTTGCGTAAATATGCCAGTTTACGACAGATAGGACATAATGTATAATAGTATATTAAAAATGTTCGTTGTTATTATTTTTATATTATTTATTAATATCTAATTTATATGTCGTGTTGAAAAATTCAAGGAATGAAATTGTTCCTAAATAAAGTTTGAATAACTGACATATTATGCCATTTATTACCAATCTGATTAATAAATGATTTTTTAATAAATTAAGGGTGTTTCGTTTACAGAGTGGAAGTTCATGATTAACACAATAATTAATACACAACGTTTTATTCCAATGATTTGAATTATATGATTATATTTTATAGAAATAAAAAATTTTTACACAACTTTTTTGTTGAAAAAAATTCGACATGTTTCAGAGCCCATGGCCCCTTCGTCAGGATAACAAATGTATACTAATAAAATTAAATTTAAAAATCGAAGTATAGATAATCAAAATATTAAAAAGTTATAGGTATATGGAAAATGAATAATAATAAAGTACATACTTAACATGAAAACAAATTTAAAAGATGACTATTTGTAAAAAGGGCCTGGTTATTTATAATATTCAATTTACCACTAACACTTTTCCTTATTGCCAAAATTTCTAATTTATCAAACTGAATGAATGAATTGAATGAGTTATATAAGCCTAAGCACTTTCGATGGGCACAACCACCATCCCCATCATCTTCGATGGTCGCAACCATCATATCCATTATTAAAATAAGTATTATTGTATGTAAAAATTAATTACTGTTGTATATGTCAATAAATAACTACCCCCCCCCCCTCCGTCATCCCTTTACTTTCTATTTGTCTGCCATATTGCTTTACAATTAGTTCCAATACTGCCTCTGAAGATGGTGGTTGTGCCCACCGAAAGCGCTTAGGCTTATACAGGGTTATTTGTAAAACATTAATAACCTCGCAGGGCTATATTCCTACCTTGATTATGAGTGGAAAATGTTCAAGCTATTATGACCTAATATTAATAGTTAAGGAAATATGCGACATCAAAGTTTGCATTTTTTTTTTCAATATTTCTGACTTATTTTTTGTAAAACGTTGGACTATCATTACAGTAACTCATATCGATTACGAAAAATTCATTCGTTTCGATACAAGTTAAATAAAATGATAAAAACCCTGAAAAAATTCCAATTGGAATGTTTTACAATTGGAATTCGAAGGTTTTTATATTTTTATTTGACTTGTATTAAAGGGAATGAATTTTTCATTTTCAATATAAGTTACTGTAATGATAGTCCAACGTTTTACAAAAAATTAGTCAGAAATATTGAAAAAAAAATGCAAACTTTGATGTCGCATATCTCCTTAACTATTGATATTAGGTCATAATAGCTTGAACATTTTCGACTCATAATCAAGGCAGGAATATAGTCCTGCGAGGTTATTAATGTTTTACAAATAACCCTGTATAACTCAAATGAGTGGAATAAAACGTTGTGTATAAATGATTTTTTATTTTCAACAATTTGTATATTTTATTAATTGACAAAATACTCGTTTATACTCGTACATGTATAGAACGTTGTAATGAAATAATAAATTGCCTATTTTACGATGGTGAATTGAAAACCCAACCGCGCTTAAGTAAACACCATGCAGGCCAAGTGCGATAAGACCTACCTGAGGAATGCGGTTTATATTCTCAGTATGTTTCGATTTTTGCACATTCGACCGTGTCAATTAGTGGCTATGATAGGAAGAATTGCATTATTTCACGTAGAAACTAGAGCACTATTTGCATCTTCGAATAAACCAATTGTCACGATTACAGCTTGGTAATTACGTGTGAATGCAATTACAAAATGGCTCCAAGTATACAGGTCTGGGGTGAGGCTTTGCCACCTTGAAGAAATCCCCTAATACCTCCAGCTTGAGAGAATATAGGCTGATCTAGATCCCATCTGGCCAGCAGAATCGGTTGAATAGGTTGTTTTATACTTTGCGGCTTCCATCCAAGCCAACTGCTAGGTACATCGAAGTCATTGAATTTAAAAAAAAATGAGATCAGACTCGTCAATTCAACGAGACGAAGTCACCCTCGCAAATTGGATCGATGTTTATTTACAATGTTTATATTTATGTTAGCGCCATTTTTGCGTAAGAGACGCTTCAAGGGCGCTTTACAGGTGCGACATCCCGAAAAAATGAGTTTTAGGCTCTTCTTGAAGTGTTCCTGGTTCTCCATATATCGCAGCACTGAAGGCAGCTGATTCCACATAGCTGGTCCCGCAAAGCTGAAAGCACGTTCCGCAAACTTGGTGGCTCCAGGTCTTCTTGGTACTACCAGCCTGCAGAGTGCCTCCGATTTAGCTGACCGCAGTGTGAGCCGTCTTCCATTGATATAGCCTGGGATACAGAGGTCGATCAAATATTGTGGTGCTTTTCTTTGAAGTCTTTTGTACACCATCAGAGAGAGTTTGAAATTTATCCGCTCTGGTAGGCGAAGCCAATGTAGCTGCTTCAGCATTGAGGATATCCGCGAGAACTTTGATGCCTTGAATATAAGCCTCGCCGCAGCATTCATCACTGACTGAAGTCTGTCGAGCTGAGTCCTAGGCTGTCCTGCATAAATTGAGTTACAATAGTCCAGCCGCGAGATGACGTACGCACTAATCAGTGACTTTGCTGCATCTGGGGGAATGCATTTTCTTACAGATTTTATAGTCTTAAACCATAGAAACCAGCGCTGACAGCTTTGTTCATCTGATTTCTAAGGCTTAGATCTTTCTGTACGTTGATTTCCAGGAGCTTTACCTGTGACCATTCTTAAATTCTTTTAGAATTCTTAAAAATTCATTAACCATTCTTAAAAATTTTATCAAATCAAAAATATTATCATGAGTAGTCCGATAATTTCCAAAAGTCAAATGATTAATTTTAAAAGAGTTTTGCTCTCCCGCAAGTTACCACTGTACAATAATACCTTAACACCGTATGTGCACATTTTTTGTCATTTTTTAAATAATTTATAAAATGTGTTACATTAAATAATGGTCTTGATTTATTGAGTTGTTTTTTGTTTACAAGTATGAGACAGAGTGAATGCTTAATGATTGAAAGGTTGAAGTACGCCTTAAAAGTGTACATTTGTAGTACAAATTACGCTTTAAAAGCGCACCTCAACCTTTAAAGCCATTAAATATTGACTCCGTATTCGAGCCTTAGTGATAATGCTAATAAAAAGCATTTTTTCAGAGCATTGTACAAAAATTATCCCAAAAATTAACGATCATCATAGAATCTTTGCAGAATCAGAATTATTTTTAAAATCATTTTAGGTTTTCACGGCCATTTAGAATCTTCTGTAACCAGAAAGCACGTAATTATTTTAATTTTAGGAATGAAATATTTAACGACGCGTGTTAATTGAGTATAGTTTTTTTGCGATTTTGATTGCATGACGTCATGGAATTACTTTCATTCCGCAAAAGGAAGTAACAATTGTATCTTCAAAATAGAAAATAAATGTTATTGTACCTTGGTTTCCCGAATTGATAGAAAAGTAGGTGGTATGTGTTAATTTTAATTTTGTTTCAAATGTTCCCAAAAAAATCACGGTTATCGGTGAAGTGGGACCCACCATAGACCTAGGTCCGTTCTACGAGTAAAAGCTCCCATATCGGCCCTACACTTTCGCCATCCATTTTGGCATTGTTTTAATGCTAAAGCAGTTTCCTCGCTACGCCCCTGACGACTCAAAAGCACTCGTGCGACACGGCAGGTAAACTGCACTAACCACTTCACTGTCTCTGGGGTGCGTTATGAAAACAATTTTTTAAAAGAAAATAGTAACACATAAAAATGAAATCACAAGTAAATAACAAAATATAATTAAAAGCAGAGAAATACAAGGAAAATAAAATAACAAAGCATAAATATAAGTAAACCAAAATAAAACAAAATATAAAAGATACAACGAAATACATATAATATCGTGAAAAATTATGAATGTAATAAAAAATAAAATAAAAAAACAAACACTCCTAATTGGAAAAAAAAATAAAATGAAAGTCATCAGTTAAAATTACGTCATCAGAATTCTTACCTCATTTTAACATAAATTTGTGATTTACCTTGTCCCCAGATGAAGACCTTCCTCTCAACCTCAGCACAAAGAACCGCGGAAGCTCCGCACGCCCAAGCGGCATCTGGTCACCCGGAAGCTTGTGCGAGCAGGAAGAAACAAAATATTCCGACTACAAATACCACAGCAGGCACACCTCGAGTCCCGAAGTATTCAGCAGACCAGACTCCACCGGGACCGGCCTGGAGCTCGGACCCTCGGGTCGGGAGCTCTCCAACAGCTTCGGAAGGCGATGCTCGTCCTCGGGGAGTTGGGACACGGAGCCGGAGAACGGAAGTATTTCCACGACGATATCCAACGGAAAAGGCGACCTGTTTGCTGGAAAGATCGGCGGCAGCGGAAGAAGTGGAACAGCGTCGGGAGAAAGAAGTTTCCAGGTAAGATATTTTAATGTACCTATTCTTCGAAACACGTCTCGCTTGCTGTGCCTTTGCGTGAGCGTGATAGCAACATAATTATGCGCGAGCGACAAGGATACGTAGCGTAAGGTCAATGTACGAAATTCTCTCTTTTCGGCGACCGGGCTTTACGTTAAAATAGGCAAATAGTTCAAACAAATTCTGACCAATTCTTGAGGCAATATTTTTCACATAATCTATGATAATTTTATTTTATTATTTTTTATATTGATAAAACAGTGAGAAACATAAATATTAGAAATTTAATTTTAAAAAAAGAACACATTAAATGCTTAGCAAATGAGGGTTTTCTGAATTTGCCGAACTTCTAATTAATTTTGATCACACATTTGATAATAATACAGGGTAGTGGCAAAAACTACCCTGTATTATTACACAAAAACGGAATAGGTTTGCGACTTGACAACCTGTAAGCATTAGAAACTAATAAAGCTATCAATAATAATAGTCAAATAATAAATAAACTAATAAAGTTATCTAAGAGTCCAATTTTAAAGTTGTTCCCTCTCTCTTCGCTTAACCCCTCTCCTTTCTTCTACCCCACCTAGTCGACATTCTGTCCCTCTCTGATTTTCTTTCTCTATGTAAATGTCTGTACCTAGAGTAGTATATATATATTATACTTGTCCTGATGAAGGATGAGACCAACCGAAACTAATTAACGAATATACGAATTTATAGTAATAAAATATTTTATTTTATTTTAAATGAAGTTAATCTATAATAATCGTACTATAGTCGTATATTGTATGATGATTTATCACCAAGGCTTCTTCTTTGAGGCAGGGCTAATGCCTGAGCCTTGAAGCTGGCTTACCTTAAAAATAGTACAATCGTCTAACAAAATGTACCCTCTATTTTGTTCCGTTGTGTTCATAATCATCTTTTACATTCGCCCTTTCGTTGATCATCCTTCCTAAGTTTTCCTAACATTATCTCTTTTTCGGATGAAAACATTTTATCTGAATTTCGGTCCGGACTTTTGTGTATAAAATTATTCTAAAGGGATGTATACATGACACCCTGTCAGAGTAATCTTTAATTTCTTTTTGGATCTATTTATTAGCCCGACCCAATTCAGAGCATCGTTTGTATCGTAGTCTTTCAGCGACATGTTGACTTCTGTTGACTTAAACGTGGCGCAATGGAGAATAGTTTTATTCGATTTACATGAAAGATTTCCAGTTCGGTAAAAAATTTCCGCCTTTTATATTTGTTTGACCAAATTTTCTGGATGTTGTTCCTCTTTAGGATTGCGCTAATGATCATCTCGATTGGATTTTGATGCGCGCTATGTACATATTTGACATCAGTAACGTTGTTAGCCTGAATCGCTCCACTGCTTCAGAACTTCTCCAAAGATCTATAATTCATTAAGATTAGTTATAGAAGTATCACAGAAAACGTGTTTGTAAGTCTTTTTATACGCTAGCCCAGGCCATGCGTGATCACTCAACATAATGTAACGTTCACCAAATTCATCCATTATCAACATTTGAAAGTTCTAATTGTGTTCAAATTTGAGAATCTTTCAACAGAATGTTAGCTAACTTAGTAGAAAACACTACTAGATTTACGGTCTACCGGTTTCGAGACGTACCAGTCTCTTCGTCAGGACCTAACACTACACTACTATATTCACAACACTATACACCCCAACCATAGTATTGTTAAACTTTCACCAATATAATTTATATAAATTAACTTTGTAAAACCACTTATTTATTGAAAAAATCCAACATGTTTCGAAGCCAATGGCTTCTTCGTCAGGACAACAAAAATAATATTTAAAAATCGAAGTATAGATCAAAATATTAAAAAGTTATATATGAAAAATGATAATAATAAAATAATATTTCACCAATATTGATCACATGCGTGTTAATCTTGTCAACAACATTCAGGAATCTAACGAAAGAGAGTGAGAGGGGGCGGGATCTAAAGTGGGTGTTACCAAATCATTTGTGAAAGTTAAATTAAACAAACGTTAACTAACATTCTGTTATAATGTCTAATCACAAAGTTAATGCTTTAAATATTAATAATATGAGAATCTTTCGTTTATTTGAATGGACTATGCTAGAGACATCTGTAATATTTTCTCATGAACTAGTGTATACATATATTTTCGAAGCTGGTAACGATACCTATATATTTTTTTAAAGTGGAGTAATGATCAAATCCTTTTTAATGTGTACATTATATGTTATCCCTCTGGGGACAAAATCCAGTAACTGTGTTCTTGGAACATACCTGCATATAGAAATATTGTTATCGATAAATATTATTTGAAGCTATTGCTTGCTAAATGAATAGGACTCTTACAATATGTCCCATTTAGTGGATTCCCTTGCAGAATTCTTTAATTTTTCATTCATGTAATATATGGAATCAAATAATCCAGATTAATTTTTATTACAAGTGCTACTACTACTAGCAACTAGCCGCTCTATTTGAGAACAGAGGCTTAGAGTCAGTTATATAACATTATCATAGACTGCCCGTGTCTCTGTAGATCGCTCCAAAGATTGCCAATTCTATCTTCAACTTTTTTGTTGCATCTGTCGCCTATCAATCACTAAAAATTAATTTCGCCTTAATGTTTCTATCCTTCGATTCGAGAAGAATAAAATTATGACGGTTTTCTACAGTTTTATGTAAGTATGTCATAAAATGCACATAATGATAATGCGTTTCATACAATTTCGAAGGTTAATTAATTTTTACAAAATCAATTGCATTTATTGGAACAAAATGTTTATTCATGGTTCATTATTATTAGTGATATTTAATCAGCCTCTGTCCAACTCCGTTTTAAAAAACAGAGTCAACAGAATAATATGGTAGTTGCAGCGTTCGGTAGATGGATTTATTGTTGGTGTACGCCAATAAAAATGGATGCATTTGAGTAAGATTTTCATAAACCAACAAAGCAGTATGCACTTTCCGGCGAAATGTGTGCCAAATGTCTGAATAAACACCGCCGACAATTGACGATTCACCTAACCTTGGTACGCCATTTTAAATGTGTGTTGTGCACTTAAAATAAGTTAATTAGGCGGCTTTTATACAAAAATTAGCACAATAATTTAAGATGCTTGGGAAATTAAGCCTCGCCAAATATATCGGTTAGATCCAATTGTTTTCGTCTTGTCTTCTTTACGAGTATCCCTGAAAATATTTTAATACGCCTTCACGATATAATCAATATATTTATATATCCTATAATATACATATATATATATATATATCTATATATCTATATGTCTATATATATATATCTAACATATACTATATTATATCTATATCGATATATATATATATAGTCTATATATATCTATATCTAGTATATATCAGGGGTCTAATTTAGGTTGCTAACTAGCTTTGTTTGGGGTAATCCCGCGTCAATTCTGGTCGTCAAAGGACCTCGTCTGCCGACGTTTTCGAACAGATCCTCACTGTTCATCTTTAGTGGCGCCTTGTCGATGAGCCTGCTTCTCCAAAAGTGCCCTCGTACAACCGTTTGGGTCCGGAGCTCCCGGCAAGTGAAAGTTTGAAAATTCTAGGCGTCAGGTGTTTGTGGTGGAGGGGTGATTTTCTTCTCCCTCCTCTTCCAGCGACGCCGTGGAATGTGTTTGTGCTCTGGGCTTCTAGGTAATCCGTATTGTTTACTTTAGGGTATCGTCACTGTACACTGTTGGTGAAAGGTTGGATTTGCTAATTGCGGTTCTGGTGTTTTCATCGGGGTGTCTTTTCTGGTTTATTAGTTGTAAGTATATTTGTATTAGGGGAAATTGCTTTTATTATTGAAGTAATGGTTAGCGGTGTCCATGCTGTCGGAATCGAATGCTATCGGGTCTCGTGGTTTTCATTATATTAGGGGGGGTTAATTTCTTTTATTTATTTGGGTCAATTGGGGGCCTTGCTCTTTAGATCTTAAATGTTTCGGGCTGGTGTAGTTAGGCTAAGGCAACGTACTTGTTGAGTTGTCGAAGTCGATTTTAGATTCTCCGGTTAGAGGAGTGGGGTGACTGACGACCCGAAGGTGGTTGAGGGCCGCGGGTTACCCCCAAGGTAGTTAGAAGCTAACCTATAGTTGGTAACTCGTGAAAGCCTTAGATTTAACATATATATATAATATATATATATATATATATATAATAGTAATATATATAAAGAAACCCGTGTTTCCCTATCGGCCAAGTTTTCTTCACAACCAGATACTACCAGCCCCTGGTGGTTTTAGTGGTGGATAGCCCTTAGTGTCCCATTTAAAATGTGCGAGTTTGGTGGGGGTGGCTGAGCGTAGGTGGGAGTGGGTGACGAAAATATTCTTTCTAGCACATTGTTTTGTTATGGGAAGGCCGCAAATGATTCAGATTGTTTCAAAATAGGCGCGACGACTGTGTCGGTGAGTCTAGAAGGTTCCGGAAAAACCTGCTCTAGAAAGTTCTGGAAGGAGAATGTTCTAGAAAATTCCCGAAAGTTCTATAAAGTTCTAAACTGAGTGGCGGAATGTGTCGGTGAGTATAGAAGGTTCCTGTACATTCAGTAAATTTCTTGAAAGTTCTGGAAGGAGCGTGTTCTAGAAGGTTCGCGAAAGTTCTATGACGATCCAAACATTGTACTGAAAATCTACGCGCGCGAAGCCGAGCGGGCACAGCTAGTTAATATGATAAAGTTGTAGATGTGAACAATGATTTTGTCGCTATGCATTTGAAATAAATTTAAAATATTTTAGAAATAAATAAATTAAAAACGTTACGTCTCAAGTCGAGAGTAACAAAATCTCTCAACGACAGATGAAGTACTTAACAGACTACAATCAACTATAGGATTTTTATAATTTTATATTAGGTGAAAATACAAATTAATACAATAATTAAGTATTGACAAAATGAGCTGGAGTTACTGGTGAGAAAGTGGTTGCAACGGGAATATTGAGAGAAGAGAGGAAGAGTTAGTTAAAGTAATATTGTTAAGCGAATTAATATCCGAATTATAAAGTAACAGCGTTTACTACGAAGTACAAAGAGTATATTGAGGTTGACATATTAAGTATGTCCGTAGTATTCTTATGTCCATAGATAATTAAGATTTAACAGATGGGGAGATATGTATATTTACGTAATCCAACCCCACTCTGTGTAACTTGATATTACCAATACTCAAATAAAAACAGACGGTAAGGTAGGCAGGATTAGTTTAATTCGACGACTCTGAAACTGAGCGGTATTATAATTAAAAACTAGTTATGCTTATTATTTAGATCGTTATTTTAATGGTTTTGAAAATTATATTTATTTATTTTATTATTATTAATCATTGCTCTATTTTAAGTATTTATAACTACAGATACATTATTTTGCTGACTTTATAGGACAAGAACTATGCAGCTCTCAGGGCACACTGTATTCTCTTTACTTCGCGATGGTCGACTCGGTTATCATTTATGGCGTGAGCATTTATGGTCTTACCTACATGACATGCATTGATAATATCAAACAGTTACAATTAAGATTTTCAAAACTTATAGTAGATAATAGAACTAAATATATATGTACATGGATGATTATAGTAAATTATTCAAGGTATGCAAAATATTACCATTTTACCAAAAATACGGTATAATTCTAGAAGTAAAAATACGGTATAAATGGTAAATAATGCTAATATACTCGTACGTACTGTCTCGCATCACAACTATACAACCCGATCGTCAGGTCGAACAATGAGGATACCAACAACAAACGACGTGTATGGTGAATGAAAAAGAGACTATGTTGTGCCACGAATTCTTAATAAAATAAATAAATAATTATTCGATACGTTGCAAGACGGAAAAATTCCATTGGCCTCGAAAAATTCCAAGTGAAAGAATATGTATTGAAGCTATAATACCTAATTGTTAACATATATGTACTCTACAATATTCATAAAAAAATTAATACTTAAAAAATAATTTGTTAATCTGGGTCAGGGGTCGGCATAAGCGGCTCGCGAGTCGCATGCGGCTCTTTGTATAGACATTTGCGGATCTTCAAACATAATTTCAGAACTTCTGCGTCAAAATCAGAAGCCGAGATACATATTTGACAACTGGAGTTTGTGCTAGCTTTGCGGTCTCTCTGGAAATGGTCCTCTAAAAGAGCAAAAACGTTCACAGATGGTGTTTCATTAAAAAATGCTTTGTGAAAGCATTTGAAGAACTTTTTTATGACTTTAAAAATAAAGAAGCCATCACGAAAAGAATAGATGAATTGCCTCTGTCTGCAAAAATTGTACAAGACAGAATTTCCAAAATGTCTTCGAATGTAACAGAGCAGCAAGTCCCAAGCCTTCTTCCGCAATATCAATTGCACCTGATGAGTCGTGTGGTATTAGTGATACAGCACAAATAACCCCCTTTATGCGATATACGTCGGCATTCCACTGAGTACATCCGGATGTAACGATACAACGGATGAAAATTTACAATCATGTATTAAATTAAAATAAGTATCAATTTGCCATATATAGTCCTTCCTTCCTGGGTTTCAATCCGTGGAATTGGTTTGCAGCAAAACACATCTCCTTCTTCATTCTATGTAGGAGGCACAATTCATATCTTGGCACAATCGATCAAGATATTCACGGCGAGGGCGCCCTCTGGCAATTTTTCCCTCTACCATTCCCTCCAGTATATTTTTAGCAGATTTTGCATGCCTTTTAGAGATGGTATTCATCATGTGCCTGGTTTCATCGACCCTGCTGAGAACCTCTTCATTCGTAATGTGGTCTCTCCAGGAAATTCCTAGGGCACGTCTGTAGGTCCACATCTCGAAGGCTTCTAATCGTTTTTTTTCTCTGTCGCCAATGCACCATGTCTCACATCCATACGGCAAAATACTCCACAGATTAGTTTTTATTAATTGCTTGCGGAGCTTTGGGTTTATATTATTGGATTTGAAAATCTTCGATTTTTTGTTAAACGCAAGTTTTGCTTGGTGGATTCGACTGTCAACCTCTCTTTTTGTACGGCCATCCCATGTGATTTTACTCCCAAGACAAACTCCTTTGCGTTCTTAATTGTATGTGTGTAACATATATAGTAAAGCTATCAAAAGCGATGCATGGAAACCGTTCTTATTATATTTTTAATTGAAATATATCGAACTTTTTACCTTAAAAATGTATATTACATACGTACCATGGTACGTAAACCTCTGGTACCATGACAATTTGGCTCTTCTCGGTTGACAAACTGCCTACAGTGCAGTTTGGCATATAAATGTAATAAGTATATCTGTAATAAATAAATTAAACAAATACTGAAAAGAAAAAAAACTCTTATATGTAAACACAAACATATTTTTATTGCACATTACATACCGAAGAATGTATAATAAATAAGAATATCATGGCTATATAAAACAAAATTTGATTGAAAACTTTCGTTATTAAATCGTGACGAAGCGCCGTCATTTTGGAAGGACATTAATTAATATTTAAACAGGATCATTCCAAAGTAAAGATCTTCATTCCGTGATTAAAGAAAATCTGCCTGTCTTGGCAATTAAACATGTCGTGTCGTAGAATGTCAGAAGGGATAATGGAATAATTATAAGTGAACTAATCACCGGCACGCCACAAAACGTCAACGGGTCTCATCAAAAACCCTAAATGCTGTAATTATTTGATGAAATTTAGCCTAATTATTGCCATTAATTATTCTGATTGCAAATGATTTGGTTAATCGTTTCAGAGTAATCGTCAAATCTTACAAGGGAAGTAAATTAACATCGATACGAAATGTATATTAGGGTGGGCCACCGTTGTATGAAGAAAAAAAAATTATGATTTCTATTAGGCACAACAAGAAAAGAGTGCTAAATGATGTTTTTAGCTTACTTATAAAATTTCATTACAATCGGATATCATATTCTGCCTCCGGATTGACTTTAAAGAACACATATTTTGGAAAAATATCTCATTTTTAACGAGTCTTTACAAGATTTAAAAAGTTTAAAAATGCATAAAAAGTTAAATAATAAAACGAAATATACTTGTACGAGTTAAATTTATTTATTACAAGTAAATTTTTACAAAAATAGTATTAATATTATTATTTTTTATAATGTTTCAAACAGCCGAAAAATTCTTCATATTATCGAATTTTGGCATGGCTTTCCGAGATAATATTTGGTTTTTTATGAAGCTTTCTCTCTCAGATTTTTTGCACAATGTGGCTGAAGCTTCTGTCACAGCCTTGATTGTTCTTTCAACGGCTTTCCTGCGGCATGGCAGGCGTAGTAATGAGAGTTCTCTTTCTGCTTTTTGAACGACAAACAGTTGGATGTTTTCGTCAGGTATGGATTTCAATATTGATGGATCGGATATATTCTCCTGCCAGTCAATGAGATATGTGTGAGACAATGCATCCAATTTTATAGTAGGTAGTTGAAACAAGTCAGTCAGCATTGCGATTGATAAATTTTCATGGTGTGCGAAGTAACTGTTTCATTGAATTACAGATTCTATTATGGCTTTCGGTTCTGTGGACAAATATCCTGTTGCAGTGATGAGTTTGAACAGGTACCGTGCTCGATCTTTATAGGAAGGGTGAATTTTCATAGCAAACCATGTTGGGGCGTAAGCCTTCACGACATACGTAGCAAGAATTACCAAGTTTTTAGAAGGAAATTCCATTAAAACATAAAAACGCAGAATTCAATTAGAATGAGTTAGCTATCGGGCGTTTTGGCGATTTGTTAACTAAATCCTTAGGAAACATGCCTGTTGAAATCGCTAAAACTATTCAGAATAAATTTAAGGTATAAGGTATTAGCACTGACCAAACATATATAAATGTGTTTGGTCAGTGCTAATACCTTGAATAGGGTAACTCTGTTGAAATACGTTGAAATCGAACAATGGGCCTTTTTTCACATACTTCTAGATCTTTACCGATTCTTCCTGAAAATGTTTTGGGTCCCGATGTGCCACCATCAATATGTAGAAATAAATGCCGAAACGGTACTTCATTCATATGAAGTAAGCAGATAATCCACTGCAACGGTTTACCTAATCTGTTTTCAAGCAGATGCATACATCTGTAATATGGAGGTGTCATAACACCTCCATATTTACCAACGTTCACGTTAGTTCCATCATATGCAACAGCCACCAAAGACTTCATAGATATTTCTGATTTCAAAAAAAAATCGGTGATTTCTTGGTCTATACATTTCGATGTGCCAGAAGCTGGAGCAAATGCAAATGCAAATGCATTCGTAAATATTCTTACACTTACAAGACGAAATATCAAACAATATTTAACTGGTACGGCGAAATTCTTCAATTTTTTTCTTTGGTATTTGAGGGTGGTTTTTCAAAGATTGTTGAATTTCAGATGATACCTTTTCAACGTCACTTTCCGTCGTTTTTTTTGTATAGTAGGAATAGAAGCTCTTGACTATATTTCTTCAATTTTTGCAACGACAATATTCTCTATTTCCTAAGTAAGTGGGTTCATTATTAGTTTCATTATCACGATTTATCTTTTGCCAATTCCACTCAGAACTTTATAACATCTTCATAGGTTGGTAAAATATTACTTTTAATATCACTTGAATCACCAAACAACGGACATATCTGCTTTTGACGTGTACGAACCATACTAGAAATAAGGAAAACGAGCCCGACACAACCTCGAGTAATTGCGGCCAGAGCTATACTGACACTGACTAAATACGTGAACAGGGCGCACGTACGCCCTAGGTGTTCCTCGGCTCTCCCACACTGAACCCACTAACCCCTCATACTCGCAATCATGATATACATTGTCTATGCTTGAAGAAAGTTGCGTTTATTGATTTGGAATCCTAATGAGAACATATCTCGAAAAAAAAAGATAAATCGCCATCAATCCGGAGGCAGATAGACTTATCAGAATGTAATGATATTTTACATATGTTAATTTGAGACCATTTGGCATCTTTTTATCGATGTGCCCCTTAAGAAATGACAAAAAAAAAATTTTGGCCCACCCTAATGTACAAGCCGCGCGTACTACGCGCATTGTTTCGTTGTGTACGAACAACGAAACAATGGTTCTCATACGCACGGCTTACACATTCTAATTCGATTAAATGAAAAGAACTCCACCCGCTGGGTTCTAAAAAATAAGTATGAAAAATTTGAATGAGATCGGTCAAATGGTGTAGATTTGTATAGAGAACAGAGACAACCAGAAGAACAGACTGAGTTTTATTGGCACAGATGTTGGATCACGAACGGTAATCAGAAGCAACCGATAATAAATTCGGATATTCAGTGTATATTCTTCCTAAGGCATTTGATGAAAACACGCGTATATTTAAATGCAACGTTGTCAAAATTTCATTGTACTGTAAAAATACGCGCGTATTTGAATGCAACGCTGTGTCAAAATTTCAAGTTAATTAACCGACTACTTTTCAAATTTTGTGAACACAGACATACGCAGGCTGAATTTTCATATATACTGATTGAAGTAAATTAAATATATGTACTGTAAAAAATATATGTGAAGTAATAATGGAAGATTTTATTTTATTTATTTATTTATACATTAGGTACAAACAATGATTTTATAAAATGAATTACTCTTATGTTATTGCATTTCAAATATTTTATTATACTCACCATAAATATAAGCTAATAGCCCGAGTTAATGGAAGGAGTATTTACACCTGTTCAATGCGTATTGGTATTGTGTGCATATTTGTAAAGCCAATTGCATATTAGTCTTGTTTTGTTACAAAATTCATATCTTAATTTCCTAAATGTATTTTTAATCCATGACATTAAGAGGAGAGAAACATACCTATATATCAAATTTATCAACGTTTTCTCCATGTTTTTTAAATATTAGATACATTCTCCTTACATTCCGACTGTTGACTTTGTATGTCCGAATGGCTTTAAAGTAATTCGAAAACAAGAACACGCACATAGCAAGTGACTACCTTAGTGGGAAGGGGCTGTCAGCTATTCGCAAATTCTCGGTGTCAATCAATTCAAATGAGCTAAGTAATAAAGTGAAGCTGAAACTCAAACTTAACCTCAAAGTGAACGTATTCGTATTCATTTACTTTTATTAGTTTATATATCAATATTTTTACTCTCTTGAAGGTTTTCTGTGAAACAAAAATGGAATAAGATACCTGATGTGTGGTGAAAATGAGAAATAGATTATAAGTTATCCCACATAGCACCTACATATGTGGGGTATAAAAGCAAAGGCAGAAACATCCAAAAAAAAATAATGCAGTCATCATGGATTACTAATTTATAATGTACTGAATTCGAGATTTTATAGAAAACATAGCCTATAAATTTAAAAGAAACATAATTCCAGAAAGGATAGATACAAATAATCTAGAATTAATAACATTTTAAATTAGTCAAACTCGGTGTTTGCATTCAAAATATTTTTTTTGTTTTTTGGATATTGCTGCCTTTGTTTTTATATTCCACGTATAGGATAATACCAATATAATCGCACAAAATCTAAAACATCAAAGTAACGGAATTGTATGAATTTTCTAACTCTCCATATCTTATCCTATGTATTGCTAACTGATCGCTGATCACAATGACGCCTTTTGAATATCATAAGAAATATTTCAATTTAAAAATCGCAGAATGATTAATGCAAATTTTGTTGTACTCGTAGGTACATGAATGCAAAATGATGTCAGTATAATATGCATTTAGATGTAGACTGAATCATTATTTGAAATGAATTCAATCTGAAATATTATAGGTATATGACTTTAAGTATGTCGCGGCAATAAAAATACCTAGCAACAGTTCTAATCTACTGAAACATATATAAAGAATACGACCAAGTTCAAGAACCTAACTTTTTAAAAATATTTTGATAGTTTTCGCATTCTTCTAAAAAACCATCGTATACTAGGCTATGAGATCCAGAATTATTATATTCACCTTAATTACTTGTTATGAAGTACTTGGTTAGAGTATTTGGAAACGAGTTATATTTTCAATCTTAAAAAACAAGTTTTCCAAAAAATTCGATTACGGCTGTGCAGCGTTAACACTGGCCACAAAGCATCCACTACACTTTCTAGCAAAGTCAATTAGCACATCAGCACTGGCAGTGGTCGCTTCACGTTCAGATTGCTTTCTGCTTGTAATATTTACCTACATACATACATAACAAAGGAACACCTTATATCATCGTTTTTAGATATTTCTCTCGGAGTATCCAAACTCGAATTTCGACACATGTTAACTGTCCACGGGGCCATAACAATGTTATAAATAAGCGAGTTTAGCAACTATTTTGCTTTATAGTGTCTCTCGTAATGCTATAAATGTTTATCATTTAAAACTATCTAATTGTAAATTTATTCTCGTGTAATTTTTCTAGTTTATTCGTAATGGACTTGGTCTATGTCGTAGCCTACATTTTGGTCAACATTTCAGTGGCCATTTCCAGACAGATGCAATTTTTATAAATAAAATATGTACAATTTATTATCTGTCTGCCCTAAAAACGTTTGATTTGACCAGATTGACGTCGCTTTAGCTTTAGAGGAATTTTAATATCTAATAGCATATTGCATTTTTCATTTGAAATGTTTAATTTATTATATTTTATAGAAATAAACTTTGTTTACACCACTTTTTTGTTGAAAAAAAATTCGACATGTTTCAGAGCCCATGGCTCCTTCGTCGGGATAACAAATGTACATTTATGATATATTTATTATCCTGACGAAAGAGCCATGGGCTCTGAGACATATCGAATTTTTTTTCAACAAAAAAGTGGTGTAAACAAAGTTTATTTCTATAAAATGTAATTATAATGTCACTACAAAATAATTTAGCTTTGTTTGAAGAAGAAGTTTACTTTATTGTTTGATTATTGAAAAAATGTACCTAAAAAGTGTTTTTTTTTAATATTGTATCCTGTCATTTTTAATTTTCAATTTATAGCTGCTTAGAAGTTGTTCGCTTTAGTAGATACATCTGAAAATTGTATAATGTTAATTTGTGATAATATACCAACTGGACCCTTTTTGGGTATAGTTTTAAAGATCTTGTAAATAACATGAAATAAATACATTAAAAAGGCACCCTATAAAAATTATTCTAATATTAACAGAATGTTAGTTAACTTAGTAAAAAACCACTACCAGATTTACGGTCTACCGTTTTCGAGACGTACCCGTCTCTTCGTCAGAACCAACACTACACTACTATAATCACAACACTATACACCCCAACCATAATATTATTAAACTTTCACCAATATTGATCACGTACGTGTTAATCTTGTCAGAGACAAATATATACATGTAAACTCATTACAAAGATATGTCAAAGAATTATTTATTTTAATAACACCTAGATAAAGAAGTTTACGTTGCAACAAAAAAATAATAGTAAGAATGTCAACAAACAATTGATTAATTTAAGATATGTTAATTAATTATAAAACATATTTCGGTTTCATGTTCGAGTATATGATTTTCAGATATAGAATAATATTAAGTATGTAATTAGAAATTTCACAATTTGAAAGGATCTTTTCCATTATATATGTCAGAATGCCTAAAAACATGACAAAATAAGAGTAGCACCTTAACATTAGCCAATATTAAAGTATGACACAGTCATTATTGCAAAACAAGTCATGGCCTAGATGAAATGAGTAGCCCGTAGAACTACATAATGAAATCTTCATTCAATTTCAATGAATTTTTCATGGTCAAACTGATCTGGAAAACCCACTATACGTTTCGTAATTTAAGCGTAAGTGGGTACCTATACGTCTAACGGATATGTGTACACGGCACCTGTCGTCTGTCAAGGCGATTAATATCTCTAACGAGACATTTTTACTACACAGAGAATTTTCTTAACGCACAGCGCCTTTATTATTCTAATGATGTAATTATAATGATACCCTGTTACTCAGGGTTATGCAAACAAGAAAGTATTTTTTTTAATAAAGTTTTTTTATAGCGATGAATTGGAGTAAAAAAACGAAGTAATTCATAACGACCGCAATTTGTAAAAAAAAGAGTGGTACGAAAAATTCCGTTAGGCAAGAAATTAACCGACCGTCATTGATTTCAGAAACATCACTTTATCCGAAAATAATCATAGAAAATTCACGTAATATTTATTCGACATGGTCAATGAGCAAAGGGCTCTTAAAATTGTTAAGAGATATTTAAATTAGTATAATAAAGTGCTGAAATTTCCTAATGTAAATTCAAATTAAATGAAGAAACGTGCTTTAGGGCTAGCTGAGTGGCAGAGTCAAACAATAAAACAAAAAATATTATTCTCGAATAATTACATTCTTTATTGTGTAATATTATTAATACAGTACAGCAGGGGCGTGCAGTGAGAACATTGCACCATGACATTTAGGTAAGCTATATATTTTGAAAAAAAAATCGAATTATAAGATATATGTATCCGGTAATATTCCTATCATAATTATTATCATATTTTCATATATCATTATATTCTGTAACATGAATAATTTATTTCAATGTTTTAAGTCGATAGCGTGACCCGGAAATTGAAGAGCCCGGTGCGCCCGGTGTCTCCGGTTTTGAGCGCTCGCCTCCCCCACCACTCACAAAAATACTACAGTCATGCTTCAATGTACGCACTTTATGCGACTGCCGTACAATATAAAAATAAAAACAAATGTTAATGTGGATAAATTTAATTTTAAAAAAAAATGTTCTTTTCATTCCTTTATTTAAATTTTCTTTTATTATTTTTTTTGCGCCAGGAGGCCCAATTACAGAAGCGAAATACATCACAAAACACTCAGGCTTGAGTAAATCACATAGATTAACATTGTGACCTCATCGGGAATCGAACCCGGAACCCTCGGTGTGGGAAGCCAGTGTCATACTCAGTGCGCTACGAGGGCCGCTTACAGATATGTACTGTCCTTTAATCAAAATTATAATGTACTGCCGCGTTAACGTGTGCACTAAAAAATTAAACAGTAAATATGCAATGAATTACACAGTTGTTTTAATACTAATCGCGTGCTAAATGTGAGAAGCAAATAATCAAATTAAGCATGTGAATTAATATTATAAACTAACAAATGTACGAGTTTTTCTTATTTATATGTTCAAAGAAACACAGAATGAATTAATTAATACTCCATAATATTACAATCAATTAATCTACTTTTAAAAAATTAGTTAAATGTGTAGCTTGGAGAACAAACAAAAATAGTTGACAATAATTAATTCAATTATTGAATAGGCCAATAAGATCAAAATCCGATGGGCAAGACACATCGCTCGGAAGACGGACAATCGCCAGACGAATACAATCATATTGTTACCTGAAGAAAATCAAGAGCCCGACAGACCGCTCGAAAACTGGAAGTAATTTATTTAAATTTAATTTAATATAATTAATAAAATTAATTATATTAAATTAAATTGTTGAAATACATAATACAGAAGCCAGCGAAAAACAATGGGCAGATGAAAGTAGGAGACACTTGAGGCTTTCATCCAGCATTGGATAGAAAACGGCTGATAATAATAATAATCATCATCAAATGTGCATCATCCTATTTTACACTATGAAAATGCATATATTCAGCAAAAATGTGTTATTATTTAAGGAGAATTTTTAATGACAATTTAAACATTTTAATTATTTGAATTTCTGGTTGATTTCTAAAAAAAACTGAAGTTGTAAAAATTACTTTCGCGTAATTTATTGACAGGTTATTTATTGACCTTATAAATATAATCAGTATCATGACATTCGACAGTTGAAATTTCCATATTTGTAAAAGGTACGGCTAGACTATTTGAAGGCTCTAAACTATTAATCTCTGTCAATTATATTGTAATTTTTATAATGATTGTATCTTACAGTCCCCAACAAGTTAATTAATATATAGAATAATAAATGTAAATGCTCCAGTCAGCACTTGATTCTTGTTACTTACTATACACAAGTAAATGAATATATAATAAAAAATATTTTATTTTGTAGTTTTAGAACACGATATATTAAACATATTATTTTAAAGATATACCTACAGAAAAAATCTGTGTATCGAAAAATATTTGGTTATTATCGGGATACGAACCTGGAACTTTTTCCTGCATGGTAACTGCGGTATCAATTTCGCTATGTTAACCATTTAATATTACGAAAACCATTTAGAGTCATAGCTATCAACTTTATATTGTGCAATGAATCCCAAAAACCTTTATTAATTAATTTTGCACTCTAAGTGGATAGATATTTTATAGTTTTTATGGTCAATAAGTGCAATTTAAACCTATATGGGAGATAAAAGCAAAGGAAGCAAAATACAAAAATTAAATTTATGCAGTCATCGAGGATTACTAATTTATAATGTACCTACTGAATTCGAAATTTTATAGGAAACATGGCATATAAATTTAGAGGAAATATAAATAGCTACATAAATTCTACAATTCAGTACATTTTAAAATAGCAATTCTCATTGACCGCCTTTAAAATTTTTTGGATATTGCTTGCCTTTGCTTTTATACCCCATATATCAAGTTTTACATGAATGCTTCCAATTGTTTTCTTTCTTTTGTTTTACCGTTATTAACAATTTACTAGCCCGTAGGCATGTGCCGAAGAGCACATGTGGCGTCTGGATGCAAAACCGCCACTATCCATACAAAACCATTTTTCATGTTTTGATTGATTAATGATCTCTATCCTATTCTGCACATTCTGAAAGTTTCCAATATAAGAAAATATGCTTCCATGCCCTTCAAAATCGTCCTTAAATATAACGGTGAGTAGCAAAACCGCCACGTTGCCGCAAAGTGGGATGCAGAACCGACACTATTCACTCGGACCAATCAGAATGGAGCCCCGCTACGAGATTTAATATGGAGAAACGTCGTCTGTCGCAGATAACGCGTGTATTGATTACCTTAAATATTTACATAAAAACTAGAAGTAGACATCTTTTATTACCAAAAGACAGTGTACTAAAGCATGAAGTAAACAAGGATGGATATAAATGTAACTTTCAAAAGCGAAATAGGAAAGAATTATCACATTAAAAAGTCCGCTTTGTGCACATTTTTGAATATTTTTGTTGACACTTTAAAGACCTTGCGATTGGTTTTACTATAAATTTATTTTATTATAGGTAAAATAAAGTTAACTTACAAAAATAAGTATTTATTGTATCTAACATAACATACACCATCAGCAAAAAATCTTCATCATCATCATTATCATTATCGCCTTCAGTTTCAGTTTCTGTAAATATTTCATCATTTTATTTGATTTGTATTGAAGTGAATAAATTTAAATAATTTTTAAATTTATTCACCGATTGCTTGCTGCTAGGCCCTGCAAACGGTTATACTGGCGACCGCGAGGCCGCAAGTGGCTGCTGCGCGGCCATTGGCATCTGCAATTGGCTATCGTCTGTACTAGCCGTTGCCCGGCAAATGTTACCTAATATTATCAAGGTGTCTCGTAGCTAGAAGTACGAGACTTTACACTCTGGGTGAAATAAGATAATCTAATAAGATCTAAACAGATTTATGATATGAAAAGGATGAAATTTTTATATAAACGTTTTTGTAATTTTTTGGGACTAAATTAGTGAAAAAGTTGAACTACCGTTACAGTAACTTATACCAATTATGAACAATTCATTCGCTTTAATACAAGTCGAATAAAATGATAAAAACCTTGCAAAAATTGAAAATAGAAATTTTCACAAGGTTTTTATTATTTTATTTCATTTGTATTGCAGTGCATGAATTTTTTATAAACGAAATTAATTGCCTGTCTTGATAATGAGTCGAAATTTTTCAAGCAATCATGAGCTAACAATAATAGTTTGCATTTTTTAAAAAATATTTTCGACTTATTTTCTACAAAAAGTTGAACTATATTTACAGTTACTTATATAAATTACGAAAAATTAATTTTTTTCAGTACAAGTTAAAAATCTTGCAAAAGTTCCAATTTTATTTTTTCCAATTAGAATTGCAGGGTATTTATTATTTTGCTTAACTTGTGTAAAAGGGAATAATTTGTTTATATTTGATATAAGTTACTGTAGTAAAAGTACAACGTTTTAAAAAAATAAATCCGAAATATTGAAAAAAAAATGCACATTTTAATGTCACATATTTCCTTATCTATTGATATTAGGTCACGGTTGCTTAAAAATTTTCGAATCATAATTAAAGTAGAAATCTACCTATCAGGTACAGTAGCCGGCAAACATCTTGAAATTCTACGGCGTAGTGGGGGGAAGTTTGCGCATCTACCTTTCCACCAAAGAGACCCAAATTTCGTCTTCTGCGCATTCCCCCACCACGTCAAAGAATTTCAAGAAGTTTGCCGGCAACTGTATTGTGGACTAGCTCTGTTACATAGTGTACACCTCGTAAAAAATAATATTTTCGATTTTTGTATCAATTTTTCATAATCAATTTAAGTTCCTGTAATGATTTAACTTTTTGCCTAAACTAAGTCGGAAATATTGAAAAAAAAATGCAAACTTTGATATTGCATATCTCCATAACTTTTGATATTAGGTCATGGTTGCTTGAGCATTTTCGACTCTTTATTAAGACAGAAACCCACTTGTAAAATTTTTACTACTTACTATAAGACAGCCTATATAGGCATATAGGTATGATCATATATTTTATTTTTTTATTTCCATACTCTTATTTAATTCTTAAGATTATTGTTTTTAGTTTTTAAAATAATTAAAACTATGTGCCTAAGTTATTAAATTTTTGTACTCGAAGATCAATTTTTAATCATTAAAATATTTTTATAAACTCCGTTAATCGCCGATGAAATAATTGCCTATTTAAAAATATATTATATCATTGTTAAATTTGGTGTCGTAGTAAAGGTCTCGAGAAGTGATACGGAATTATTGTTAAATCTAAAAATATTTTTGTTTCCATGATTGTTGGTTCATTATTTACATATTTTCTAAAATATATTTAATCCATATTCCTTACTCAAAACATGCACTAAATTTTAATTCTTAAAATATTTTTGCATCTATTGTTAATCACAAATAAAATATTTATAAAATAATATATTTCATTGTTTAATTTTCAATCGCAGTATTGTTCGCAATGAGTTAAGTCGGCAAGTCGCCACATGCTCGTCCGCGAGCGCGCCTCTCGCGATCGTTCGGTAGCAAAATCGACTCTATCGACAAAATCGACCGGCGGTGGGTAGCAAAACCGCCACTTTGCAATCAATATATCTTTATATTGCGGAAACAACAAAGAAAATCTTTAAAATTGGTATGCAGATTTTAACACATCCTTAATATGTATCAAGTAAAATAATAAAAAACAGGAAAATGTGTAAGGGAAATACTTAAAACGTTTTTTTTGATTTCTGAACATTTCATATATATGCAACGTGGCGGTTTTGCAGCCAGATGCCACACATCATGTTCGTGTACTTTTTTACATTAGACATTTGGCATTGCAATGACTATTTCTGTAAGTAAATAGGTATATAAAAATAAAAGTATATACATTTAGTTCGGAGAATTTTTTTCAAGAGTTGTATACCAATTGCCAAAAGATAAATATTTTCTAAATCTTCCCTTTTCTTACTCAGAAGACAAAACGCCACCAGTGATTTAAATTTGGTTTCAGCGATTGTTCGAATGGGCGGAAAGTATAATGACGTTGCCCATAGCTAGTTCTTGTTATATATAATTAGTAACAATCATTCGTCAATAATTTGTTCTAATTTCCCTGCCTATCTAATTAAACCTTTCTTAAATTATTTTCAAACGTTATTATGGACCTTATTACTTACTTATATCTTCGTATCTCCTCAAGTCATGTCATACTACTCATAGGTCATCCTACATACCAAATGCAGTTTAAAGTGCAGTCAGTTTGTTTTCAGCCATTTATAAGTTTTTTTTCATAAGTGTTGACTGAAATATTGTTATTGACCTCGTGTGATTAATTACTATTACTTTATTTGAGATACCTACTACAACAATTAATGTAGACATTTTTTCTCACACCAAATACATCACGTATATTGATCTAATTAACGACTTAATTGGCATTCCAAAAATGCATAACTTATTAAGAACATATAGATATATGTACTTACTATTAATGTTGTGCTGAGTTGCGAACTGTATGACGTGAAAGTATGCAGAGACCTGTATTTTAAAATATTGTGTAACTTATATTAACTGGAGCCAAAAAACATTTCTGATTAATTCTGAAGTTGCTCACCCGGATGCAACCTTAAATATATATGTAAGTTGCAACCAATCGCGATATTTTATATATTGAATATTAAATTATTTCACTAACTGCAATTAATAAATGGCTGCATCTTTCCATGTATACTTTTCTCATGTTGGTCATTTCGACTGTGAAAATGTGTTTGAAAATTGTGTGGTCATTTCGAATGTGAAAGTTGAATGTGCAAAATACTAACCCATAAAAACCAAGTTTTTATTTTACTGCCTTTCTTTGTAAATTAAGTTTACCATCATGTAATTAAATAATTGATTGACTGAAAATGAAACATGTCTAGACAAATATCTATGTCAAAAATCTCTTAAAATATATCTCTTTATTATTTGATTTCTTCCCAAAAAACCGAAGTGTGCTGTCATCTGTGAACCAATTAATTCGTAGTGAAGTACCTATTATACCTACCGACGGATTAATTCAAATTTTAAATATTCCGTGACGTTATCGGGCCGCCCACCGGCGCCGTTGGTAGTAATCAAACTTTTGTAATGATTTCAATTTGAAAAAAACCATTAAAATTTCTGAAAGTCCGAAATAATACTATAATTATCATTATTTTTTAACAAAAAATTAGATCGTCGCCACGAGTCTGCTTGCAAAGTTTCAGCTCGATTGGATCACGGGAAAATGGTCAAAAATCGATCCAAAGTTTTTTCGACGGCAAGCAGGCAAGCAAACAAGCAGACGCCACGAGTTAATATAATGGGAGTAAAAATGTGCATAATTAATAAAAATGTACTTGGTTTTCGCCGCTTATATATTAAAAATATCAACATGTATCAGAGCCAATGATCCCTTTGTCAGGACACAATGTACACTAACAAATTAAAAACCAAATATCCAAGTATAAACAATAAAAATATAAAAAAACAATATAGGGGAAATGAATAATAATTTATTACTAACATGAAAACAAATTTAAAATATAACGATTTGTCGTCGTGTTATTTATAATATTAAATTTACTATTAATACTTTCTCTTATTACCAAAATTTCTTATTTGTCAAACTGTAATTCCATAATTCCATATCGGATGGGGAGGTTTTTATAAGAAAAACATAAACTCAGTAAAAATATCACAAAGGATTATCATTAAAGTAATACTGAAAAAAAATCTACATTTCCAACAAAAGATCTCTTTAAATTGTTTCCAGTACCAAACGTAGATGATATTTTCAAGCAAGTTTCCATATTAAAAATATGTAAAGAAAAAAACCTTACAGAAAACCAGGAATATTTCAAACTTATGAGAAATGGAAACCAATTCATAATGCCTACATGTAAAACAACCCAAATGCAGCATCACTATATTTATAAAGCCATTAATTACTATAATAACTTCCCTATCGAGATACGATGCATCAGTAACCTCTCAGAAAAAAAAAATTTTTCTTAAAATCAAACTTAAATTCATAAATCATTTAAACTTATAGCTTTTTAAAAAATAACTCCTATACTTTCATTATCAATTTACCTTTTTACTGTACTAATAAATAACTTGTATACACTATGTACCTATATGTTATAATAAGGAATAAAAACTGTGGCTCCCTCATCAGACTCAAGAGCTTCTCTTCACTGATGAGGTTTAAATGACTACTAGTGTTTAAAAAAATGTTTAATCTGATATGTTATATATAAGAACTATATTTGTACCATAAATTAAATAAATAAAAAAAATATATATAATTTGTAAGTAAAATTTGTAAACCCTTATTAATATCAATTAATAAGGATTATTAGTGACTTTTGATTTTTTATTTCTTATTTTTAATACGTAAATGGCGAAAACAAAGTACCATTTTATTAATTATATTAATAATGTCACTACAAAATAATTTTGCTCTTTTTGAAAAAGTTAAAAATATATGAGTACCTGCTCACCAGGGTGAGTATTTTTGTGAGCAATGTTGCAACTTCTTCCTCTACTTCTAGCGGCAAAATGGGACTCAGAAGTCCAGTCCACCGGGTGCAATCAAACACCATCCATCCCTTAATATCACCCTCATGGTTCAGTCAGCTGGGCACTCACCTACCGCTTGCAGGTCTATTTTGACATTATCTTGAAGGTTACAATAACAAACAAACAATACATGAATTAAAAATAATTTAACGAGATAATATGCTTAACGAACAAAATAAAATAATTGAGAAAAGCCCAGCAATAAAAAGTAAATAAAATAATTATAATCATACATGTCACTCCATTTGTCTCTGCACCGGGCTGCTTCCTATTTTTACATAATTTTATTTTTTGTCTTTTTTTTGTGGTAGAATCTTGTAATTGATTTTTCACTAACTTCCCGACTAGCTAGAGCTCAACATTCAACATTTTTCTTTCTGCTTAATACTTTCAACATTTACGTAAAACTATTGACATTTTCAGTACGATTTGATTGTTTTTTCGATTAAAATTAATAATTTTCCATTATTATTGAGAACTCAGCTGTAAAGTTAAGCATTTAAATTTGTGTTAAAAAATCTATTATTTGATTATGCAGAGAAGTAGGTATTCAAAGAAAGCATTTAAAAGCATGTCTTCAAGATTCTTTGATTTACTTTGGTTTATTAGTTTATTTCTACTATCCTGACACCTTATTTTTGGTCTAGTTCTTATTCGTCTTCCATTAGGTTTATTATCGAGTAGCCATTTCGGAGACTACGCAGCTCATAAGCTCAAAAACTGAAGCCTCCCTGATTTTATGAATATTGTGTTTGTCAGTTTATTAATATGATATATAACAAAATTGTAATAATATAACAGAAATAAGGTTTCTGATTGCAACGGCTATCACATACTCGATTTTCTTCGATAACTTCGAAAATTCCTTACAGGTTTTACTATCAGTAACCAACCCAAATCCCTAGAAATTTATTAATGTTAATTATGGTGAAACTGTGACAAGCGTGTAAAAGGTGGCACAACGCTTTGCGTGACACGCTGGCCACCACCAATACTCGAGTTACCGAAGAATCGCGGTTGTGGGGATGCTTTGTACGCATGCTTCAATAGGTACGAAATCTGCCAAACGATCGGCGCCAGCTCGACAAATGGAAAACGGCCGTACACAAGTATAAACACATAACCCGTCGAACCAAATCAGGAGCTCAATAGCATATCTAGATGTGACATGCCACCATGCCGGCAAAGTTAGATTAAATAATTTATGAATCTTTTACACACCGAGCCCAAAAGGTCCGCTATCGCTGTATTGAAGTCTACACAAACTACTGTCCATGTTTGAATTGCTATTAAACTGCTTATTACATCCGGGTTTCAATTTTTTGTTCAGTTGATAGACAATATTTCTTGCATGCAAAAAACACTGTCACATATAAAAACCTATTTTTTCCTTTGAAGTTTTTTGCTTTTGTTGATTATTTTAATCCAATCACATACTGCAATACTTGATGTTATCGTTTTGCGAAGTTTTATTTTATTATACACAAAGACAGAGTCCGTTTTTTATTTTTGTCAAAAATTGGTATGCAATTGTAGATACTTTTTTTTCTTCAATATTACGATATTATCTGGTTTTAATGAGTATTTAACGCAACGGATAATAATTCGTTTTGTCCGAATAATGCCCTAATAACCTCCGATCCCTCGCGTTCACCAGCCAGCTTCAGGGAGATGGTCGTGGAATCTGCTTTCTCTAGAGAAATGCCTTGGCTAGGGATTTTATGTGAACAAAATTCTACACAGTGGTAAAGTAAACTTACAATTTATTGGGAGGTGATAATTTTATAAAGAAAAAACTAATATTTAAACTTTAAGTGACTTTAAGTATGTTGCGGCAATAAAAATACCTTGCAACAGTTCTAAGCTACTGAAACGATTTATGTACATATATAAAGAATACAACCAAATTCAAGAATCTAACTTTTTTTAAATATTGGAATCGGATTATTAGGGGCTGATTTTGAAAAGATTTTACAGTCGTTAAGAATGGATTTCCAAGTATAAGAAATTCGGATCTATTTTATTAAATTTTTTTTTATGTATACTATTGCTTCCCTGTATATTCTGCATATTTTGTTATTAATATTTGCGAGGGTTGAGGAATTATTAAAATCTATTTTGTGTCCTTCCGTAAAGACATGATGAACTAAGGAAGAGGTAAGTTTTTTATTTTTAACATCTACTTTATGCTCAGACACGCGGCAGCATATTTTTCTGTTAGACCGGCCGATATAACACTTATCACAGTTCGCGTAAGGTAATTGATAAACACCGTGAGATTCTAAAGATATATTGTCTTTGGGGCTTCTTAGTTTATTATTTATTCGGAAAATTGTTTTAATATTGTTTTTGCGTAATAAGCGACTGGATTGAATGGGTGTGTTTGCCATCAATTCAAAACAGAACTCGAAATACAAGGCGAAAAATCCCTTTGAAAATGGCCAGTGCTATCTGTCCGAAACGTTGGGTACGGTACGTTGGGTGTGGGTAGTGTGATTGGTTACCAGATGTCCGGAGATCGACAAATTTACAATGGAATAATGAGTACCTATCTTACAATTTAATTTAAAGATTGAGTACCAGTCTAAATTTACAATAAGCCGCTCGCGTCTCTACTAATAATTTAACAGCGGCGCTAACATAAACAATAATTCCCAAATCTGAGGGATTTTGGTCTTACAGAATCATGATGCTTCTACTAATAACCAACACTAAAACATAAGTATAATTTGACAACTTTGTACTCGTCAGAGTTTACAATTAGTATCTGCAAACTTCACAAATTATAGTTCATAGGGAACACGGCGGAGATCCAACGGCCACTTCCGTCGGGATCCTTCGACGACGATGCCCAAACGGAGGTCCAAATAAATGTAAAGTTACGATAATAGCTGCCGACGTCCGGTCGGCTGTGGCCGAACTCAGCGAGTACCGATGACCAGCTGCACCAGGATCTCAAGAAGATTCATCTGGCCAGCGCTCCAAGAATGTCGACCACGGTTGCAGGCCCATCGGGGCAGCGGAGCTGCGCCCTCGTCCCATCTCCTTCCATAAAGCGAGGGCTCAGCCTCGTGTCACATAACCTGTCGTCCACGGCTCCACAAGTCGTGAACACACCGCGTCCGCCCGCTTCATTATGCGATTCTGACGCACCGCCATGATAACCCGGTGGACACCAAATCGTGCAGGGCTCTCGGGATTCTACCCGAAGACCATCGGGCGCTGTGGGAGATTACACATTAGATAAATGAGCACAAACACAATACACGGGAGATGAGGATAAGTTGCCGTGTTTAACTAACCAGAACGCTTGTTAGAAGACGCGAATCTGGGCCCGATATTGATAATTTCGGTCGTGCCGCCTACGCGTTGACACCTTTTCAACGGCGTCCGCCATTTTTCGTAAAAACGGTTCGACAACAGCCGCGCGACCTTACCAGGTATGCCACTCGCGCGGTAAAAAAACTTAATTAAACGGGTAGGCACCCGTAACATCGCAACATATATATATATATATATATATATTATAAGCCATTGCATTACATAATATATAGTAAGTAATATGTATTTAGTAAATGAATCTCTATCATTACAGAAAAACTCAATAATGTTGCATCGATCAATGAAGACTACAGCAAAAAATCATGGATTACATACATACATATCGCATTCTAGCACAAAAAATACCAACAATAAAAAACTACCTCGACCTCTTTGACACCACTATGAAATTAAAAAAACTTGCTGTAAGAAATATTTAAGTGAAGCTTTTCTATATTTGGAACGACTTATTGAAGAAAGTATTTATTTATTAATAAGCAATGTTATTGTTCAGTATTGACGTCATCCTGTTTATTTCATTTCCTTAAAGAAACATTGATAATAATAAACATCATTATATAATAATTTATCATTTTATTTGAAACTAGCTGATTGGCCCGGCTTCGCTCGGGACCATAATTCGGTAAGCATAGAATTATGCTGATGTCTCTTTTTTGCACCTGTAATTGGATTGCCTTGCTTTGCCAAAATATCAACAGATATTTAAGCGCACATTCATAACACTCTAGAGAGAACCTTCTAAAATTTTCTAGAGCATTCGAAATCTTATAGAACTTTCTGAAATCATCCAGAACTTTCCCTTTCCAGAACCTCCTGCAGCATTATAATTCTTTCTGGAACCTCTAGACCCACCGAAAACTCCTCACTCAGTTTGAAACCTTATAGATCTTTCTGATAGCTTATAGGACTTTCTCCTACCATAACTTTCTAGAGTATTCTCGAACCCTCTAGAACTTTCCGGAACATTTTAAACTCGCTGACACACTCGGCAATTCAGTTTGGATCATTATAGAACTTTCTGAAACATTCTCGATCCGGAACTTTCTTGTGCATTCTGGAACCTTCTCTTAATCTTCTGGAACCTTCTAGACTCACCGATAAACTCCTAATAAAATAATAAATAAAATATATAACCTTCTGAAACTTTTTCCTTCCAGAACGTTAATGAACGTTCTGCAACCTTCTAGACTCACTGACACACTCCGCCACTCAGTTCGGAACCTTTTAGAAATTTCTAAAATCTTCCAGAACTTTCAAGAGCTTTATCGAGCCTGGAATTCTGGAACCATCTAGACTCACCGATATATTTCGACACTCAGTTTGGAACCTTTTAGAACTTTCTTGAACATTCTCTTTCCAGAATTTTCTAAAGTATTCGAGAACTTTCATACACGTTCTGGAACCTTCTGGACTCCCAGATATACTCCACCACATTCTTTGGAAGAATAAATAATCTTCTAGAACGTTCTCCTTCCAGAACATCCTAGAACTTTATCAAACGTTCTGGAACCTTCTACAGTCACCGACACACCCGCCACTTTATTTAGAACCTTACAAAACTTTCGAAAATCTTCTAGAACGTTCTCTTTCAAAAACACAAGATAAATCTTAACTCATTTAGTTATCTGCCTACATATAAACCTAGGTTTTTAATTTAATTTATTGTTTTTATATGTATGGTATTCCTATATATGGCACGTAATTTGCTTTTTTCTGCTTCTATTCATTAGTCATTATGTCAATCAAGGAATTTATCTGTTTCCGGGACAGCAAAGACAGAATAGGAAGATTTCAAATGGAGAGAATAGCCTTGAAGGACATCACCGGAACCTGATTTTCTCCGTGATAACTATGGCTTTGTAAGCGACGCTTCCATCAGGACATTTATAGCATGAAAGGACGTTTACCAAGGAAAATGGAGCACGCATGAAACGCCTCTAGATTCATGCAAGAGAGCAGTAAAGACACATCGTACATGCAACTCATCTCCAGTTTATATTTTGCTGTTGTATTTTTAACGGGTACATTATATTTTTCATATGAGATTAATATCTTAACAGTTCTTGTGCTACAAGTAACCTGTATTTAATCATTTAAATCAGGTAAACCTAAGTAAACCAGGTAAGATCTGAGCACATCCAAGGTTTTCATTGTGATTTTCGAACTCAGTACATCAAAATCATTAAAAACTGACTACTTCATTTCTGAATCAAACAAAACGTTGAAATTTTTCGATCAGTGTAATCAAAATCATGAAAATAGATTTCAAAAAGAAACTACATTCTCTCAGTTATCCCATGATAAGGCTCACACAGGGGCCAAAGAGAGTCTTCAAAGACTCTCAACGCAATGGCGTACAGTGGCACCCAATAATTATAAAATGAATGAATGAAATAATTATAAAGCTAGTAGCACGCTGCAGTCAGGAGTAGAAAGCGAAAAGAGAAAGAAGGACATAGGGGACAACCCGCTTATGTTTATTAGCCTATTCAGCCACCTGAGGACCTTTAATCGTATGGGACTACCTCCTCCAGCTACAAGGAACAGGTGATGATGTGCCAATGGATGACATGAACAAATAATTAATAAGGCGGTTAAAAATTAATCTTGATTTTCAGGTGTGTTCTGGTGTATATATAAATAATTCGGAAGAATATAGCATACATTAAAAAGAATTTTGCTTAATACTTCAAAAATATACATGTATCATTACCAGCTGCAATATCCACGAATAAAAAAAGACCTCATATATCTCTAAAATATAACATAGAACTTTAAAAAATTTGATGATGTTTGGATGTTCTTACGATGAAATTGGTGAACGTTGCATTGTGTAGAGTGATTACTTAAGCATGCTCATACAGATTTTAAGCCCTGGATCATTATATAAAATGTCGTACAAGTTTGTCATATAAATAGCTTCGTCTCTGTGAGACCTTCATAAAGCATCTTAACTAAATAAATAGTGGATGATACCTCGATGAAAAATAATGAAATTTATAAAGTTAAATTTTATATCAATTCCATCAGTAAACTTTTTTTGAAAACAGGTTGTCAGTGTGCGAATTAATGACCAGAAATATTTTGGGAGTATTTGGCCCGCCACAATGTAATAAAAAAATCACCGCATTTACGTATAAAAGAAACTAACAACAAGTTTTTACTAGCACTCGCGTCTAGTTTTATTTATTATGAGAGGATTTTTTAAGTAAATTTTGTTAGGTAGTACCAATGTTACTAGCACTAGACAACTACTTAGATTTTGTTTTATTGTTTGTATTGCCTTTCTTTAAAATAATGATAAAAAATAAATAATACATATAAGTTATTTAAGTCCATCGCGAAAATTATAATTAAAGTTTTTGAAAAATATAGATTTAAACAATTCGCCGCTCTTATTTTAGGTTAATAAGTATTAAGTAATTATTAAACTAGGATTTAACAAGAACATAAATATATAATTTTAAAAAATTTCAGTATTTGTATGCTTTTTAATGTTTATTTTTTAAAAAGGGTTTTTACTAACTATTGTTGATTTTCTTTTAAAATACGTTTTTACTTATTATTGCTTAATTTTTTATATATGATTATTTATTTTTTTAAAAATTCTTTTATGTAAAGAAATGTATTTTTATTTATCGTTGTTTACAAATTTTTGTTAAAATTATTTTTACTATTTTTTAAATGTTTTTTTTTTTATGATATTGTTTTGTTTTTTTTTAATTATGTTCTGTTATATATAAAATACCATTACCGTCTATCTAAAAGTCCACAAGATGATCATAAAATAAAAATATTATGGTTAGCAGGGGCGTGCAGTGAGAACATAAAGCATGACTTTTTCCTTAGCATACATTTTGAAAAGAAACTCAAATAAGAGATATATCTAGTAATACTCCTATCACAATAATTAACAAATGATTCAGATTTTTATATTTCTTAATATTCTGCCAGATAAATATTTAATTTAGATTTAATCCAAATATGTATATGTTTAAATATAACTCATGCTTCTTGTTCTCACTGCACGCCCCTGGACTGGTTAGATATATTAATAAATTTATCTAACGATCTTTACCCTTAGTACTAACTTACAAATATTTCCATTGAATATCAAGGTCATTTCCTCACACCTAATTCTACATACTAATTGAATATTTGTATAGCCTTGTACCTACATCTTTATAATACATTTCTTAAAACTCACAATCACACCATTTTTCCAGAAGCGAGAAAATAAAACGCCACACTTTTCTGTCCTGGCACACGACTCTTTCTTGTCATCCTCTTTAGTTGTTGAAGCTTTTAACAGGTTCGCTGCCAACACAAATTGAAGGCGTCTTCTCGATAGCCAATTGAAAAATGCTTCTACTATTTCCTCAAATTTTATATTCAAATCAAACTATATTCAAAATTAATCTATTAGTTTTTATGGAGAAAAAATATGAGGTCGTGATTGGGGTCGATGGCACTGGCTCTCAATAACTATAAATTTTATCAATATGTCATCACATTGAACAAAATAGTAGTAGTAGAGTGGCCCTAATTAAGACCGATGATAGCAAAACTGTGTGTAATAACATCCCAGGATGGAAAGCAAGAAAGTGAATTGGATAGGAGGATAGGAGTCGCGAGCCAGGTAGCATGATCATTGTGTTATCCCGTACCTAAAAGAGAGGAGCCCAGCCAGCGAGCAAAGTTGGCAGTATTCAAATCAGTTTTCAAGCTTTCACCTAGTGTATGGCCACGAGCACTGGATCTTGACCGAAAGAACCCGCTCAAGGCTATAGGCCGCCGGGATGGGATTTCTATGAGGTATAGTAGGAGTTACCAGAAGGGACAGAATCAAAAACACGCTCGAAATGGAACCCTTATTGACATTTATCGAGAAATCACGGTTACGGGGCTGGGTATCTTGCGGATGCCGGTAGATAGACGGCCAAAGCAGATATTCCAGGCAAGACCAAAAGGCAGAAGACCGTCCTAGGAGGAGCTGGCAGAAGCAGTTGGAGGACTGCTGCGAAGCCAGGTTGCCATTAAATTGGGCTGACGTAGAGAGCGCAGCCCAAGATAGAAAGAGTTAGAACCTCCTATGCGGTGCAGCAACCCCGACCCAATTGGATAAGGGGCAGAAGAAGAAGAAGGTAGCAAAGCTGTTAACAGCGTAGTTTGCCATATTTAATTTAGCATTAAAAAAATGTCAATCTGCACGGCGAAAGAGTAGGGCCGGTATAGTAGCTATTACACGTAGAACCTGGGTCTGTGGTCGGTTCCTTTTCACTAGCCATATTATCTTCCTTCGATTTACCTAATCACGCCAGCCAAAAGGGGACGCCCTTTTTTTCTGTTACCTTCAAACGCTTCATATATTTTCTTTACCATAAGCAAGGAGAGCTCGTACATTTCACGTAACTTAACCATTTCAGTGACTGTAAATTCGTTCCTAATATATTCATTCCTTACTCTATCTATCGTATATAGATTTTCACACGTTCGCCTAAGCTTCCGTATTGAATTTTAGAAATAAATGATAATAATTTTACTAGGTATCTAGTTTTAGTTTTTCTTTCCCTAGTAAAAGAAAATATTTTTTCCGGAACCGGTTGTTTTAATATTAAATTCATGTAATCAATTCAATACAATTTTACTTGTATAAATTTATGTAATATTTTATTTCTCGTGTATTTATAACATTCCGTCTGTACATTTATAATGATTTTCCTGCTCTAGTACACTTCTATGTAGGATAATGACACAAAAGAATGTTAGTAGTGAGCAAAAACTTCGTTCCAAACACACATTTTCCAAAACTGACCACACTCTTAAATCACTACCTGTTTGACTATTATAATAATTCGGGTGTTACCAAATCGTTTACGGAATAACAGGTTTGGGCGTATATGGTGGGAGACTCGTGCCAACACAGCAAAAGGTGCTGCATATCTGTGGTCGCGCAATACACACAAAAATTATAATCTCGTTTTTTACGACTTCATCACACAAGTCTACGACGTTTTTTGACTCAATTTTGAGATTAACTCTGGCCACATTTGAAGCTATGAAAATTGTGTCATTACAAGTGGCAGATCAATGGAGAGTTTAGTATTATATGTTTCTAAAGACTTGATAAAAACGTATAATGGTTATAATATATTAGTAAAGGTAGAAAATGTACGAAAAAAAGGCAGTGATGGTTTGATTTACGGTTTAATGGTTCATTTTTAAATTGATTACATGAAGAGTTAAGGTTGTTATTACGGTCGTTAGACATATTTAACTGTAACTGGTTGCGGATATTTTATACGAACCGTATGTTTTTCCGAGAAACAATTCTCGACGTTTCGTTGAATGTTTATCCTGATACCATCAATTATGTACGGAGGTAAAGATGCCAGAATATGAAGAAAAAATAAAGTAGACTGAATGCTGGGGAAATGTGATAATTTTAAGGTAATTTTAATATACTTTACCCTCTATTAATTTGGCTTGAATAAAACTTACAAATGCCAGAAATTGGACTATCGTGCTTTTCCTCGGCGTCCAGAGTGAAGGTGGCCTGTGTAATAATAAATAGCAACGAACACAAAATGTATAACGTATAAAGACAAATTGGATTTCGATCAGTCAGCAAGGCAAGGGAAAATGGCATTTAGACTCCCGAACCTCCTACAATAAGAGAACAAAAATGATGATAAAATTTATGTCCTGTCATAGTTATTTAGTATGCTAATCAAAACATTTTGAATAATTGTAGGTAAACAGATAATCTTGTAATACGTTTACGGTTGAAAGAAGATATATGTTCTGCGATACTATTGTGACCAGTAATTATTATATTTGAATCGAGCAGCGCATATGAAATATCGTGTATCGCGATTCTGAGAAATATAGTGTATTATTAAGACATAATTTTTTAACGCTTTGCTATGCTTATAATAGCAGTAAGATCGTTGTTGTTAAATGTCTCTCGATTTTTTTTTTTGCGACCAAATAACTGCGTTACACCGCCTCAAGACGCCGAACAAAAGCGGTCCGAATTCTCGAGTTGCAAAAGAGAAAATGGCGAGTACTTAGCGCAGACGAGATATAAAAAATAAAACAACTTTGATTCATTTCGAATGAGGCGTGTTCGCAATTCACCTGCTCAATAGCGGGCGCGGTAGACCGAATGAAAGTGGTTATTCGTCAATTTGACAAGTTGAACGGCTTAAAAAATGTAATGGGTCTTAGTTTATGTAACATATTCTTTAACTTTTAATTTAAATATGCGGAATTATCAATTGAAATTAGGCTCCAATCAAAAACAATTTGTCAAAGAGTTAAAAAAACTTGTTTTTCATTTTTTCAACAGAAATCAATTCAGGCAGGGCAGAGGTGATCCATAAATATGAATTTAATTAAATAAATACAATTAAACTAAATTAAAGGAAGCTAATCTCTTGGGATATATGTTAATATAGTATCGAACATTTGAGGCACGACCTGGAGTGCCAGGATTCCTCTATAGGGATTTTCATTCCCTTAGGGGGGTTGTTTCAAATTTTAGGAGCTCTTCATCTCCAATTTCACCAATAACTTTCGTCAAAAACTGTTAATAGGAGGGTCTGATATAGATGTGGTACTTCATCACTATCTAATTTACAGAAATAATATCTGACGAAATGTTCTACGATGATGTCAGCGTTATCGTAGAACATGCAGTCAGTTGAATCAAAGTTGGTAGACTACGTTGGTTAGGTTAAGTACAGCTTATGAGAGAGCAGAAACAGACGCAGGAATCAGCATGAATATGTCGAATAATCTAGTAGGAAAAGAGGGCAGCCCTCGTAGTGCAGTAGGTATGACACTAGCTTTTCATACCGGAGGTTTTGGGTTAGTTCATAATATATTTATGTGATTAGCTATGTTTCTGTGATGTTTTTCGGGTAGAGTAATTAAACCTCATGACTTGTTGTAAATATAAACAAAGATGATCTGCCACGTTGGACAGGAACATTGGCCCATCCTAGATTTTCGATCTCATGATGATGATGTCATTTATTCATTTGTCAACTATCACGCATGGTAAGTCTTGCTCTGTATTTAGTAGAACCCCATATCAAGCTCGACGAGCACCTTCGAAACTATTTGCCAGCCTTCGCTCTCCACTAATAATTGGACTTGGTGGAGAGGGATTGGTGGTGTGTGGTCACCAATTCGGACAAGCCAATTCAACAAGGAGTAGCTTATTGATCTTGTGGTCAAAAAAGTCGCGGGTTCGGATCTCACTCAAGACCAGCAAGATAGTCCTATTTTAGTAAGAATATTGATGTGACACGTATTCCGTATTCGCAACAAAAAAAGAAAGATGATGAAGAAGTTCATCTCTACCACACGTTCCCTCCATGTTCTGTGAAAGTCACTATATACGTCATAGCAACTAAAGTAAGTAAGGCATCGAGGTAAAGAAGAAATGACTGCTTGAAAAAAATACTGTCCCTTATTAACTTACAAAAAAAATATATAGCCTTAACCAAGACGCCACTCACCCCTGCTCTGCTGCAATGTCGTTCGGTCAACCTTGCTGGTTGTCAACCAATTTTTTTAGATTATTTTATGTGGCAACTGTGCAAAAAATATCCACCTTACGTAGACATACCTTTAATAAGGATATTATAATAATATGTTACATACGACATGAAAAAATGAATGAAGAAAATTAACGACATTGGCTAACTTTGAAGCGTGAGTAGCCGCAGTGAAGGTCACTTTTTTCTATCTGGCTGCCCGCCTTGAGTGAAAACTATACTTCCGTTAAAGAATAGTTTTACCCGCATGTATATGTCTAAGATTCTTATTAGGCGATATTCAATTATTATCCACGGAATTTTTGGATGATAATTGATTCAGATTCAAGCCTGAGGCGTTCATATTTTGTGGTATTTTTATTTCAACAATGCCTTCGAAATTACTGTCTGCCATAATGAGATCATGCAAGACCGTTCTTAACATATAACATGAAATGTGAATAATTATCATTATTGTAGTTTGTCCTACATCTGTTATAATTAAAGGCTGCTTGTTTATCTACAGAAAATATTTAAAATAAAAGAACTCAGTAACTAATTTCTGCCAGAGCGACATAATTAGCTTTCAAAACAGTGAAATTAAATGTTTTTAGCTTTGCTAAAAACATTCAATTTCATCTCTGAAAAAGTGTTATTTAATGGCGCAGCGACAATATTCTGACCTCCGAGCAAAAACGTATACCGGGCTCCGACGTACCCAATTATTTATATTTGTTATAAATTATTTTACCAGGTAATATATCTTTAAAATAATTCATGTATAACATATGTATATATAGCAGTACGTCGGAAAATGGATTTTAATAAAAAATATTTGTAAGGGGGATACTTTTGAAAAACAAAATTTAATAGTCTTCAAAAGTCACAAGAATTCATTTCCTGCGTGTTTTGGAGAGACTTTCTCCTGAAAAATTGACATTCGTTAACCTCGTAAAGTTGGACCAACTTCAATGACAAAAGTCATGGCCCATTAGTGACTGACATGACCGGCTACAGGACCTAGCAATAGAATTAATTAAACTAATTATATATAATATCATTTAAAAGGGTACACCAAAAAATCTATACATGGAAAAAATGTATACTTACTAGTGGAACTTATTCTTTTGATACATAGATTTTTATTTGTATATCCTGAATCATCTAATTTTTCATAATTATCGAAGAACGATATATGTTTTAAAATTACAGATTCACAATATAATGTAGTATTTTAAGGGTCATTTTAAAATATGTTATTATTGTTTTAAAATTGCGGATTCACAATATAATGTGGTAATATTAAAATATGTAATTATTAAAAATGTCAAACATTGTTAAATTAGTTATTAAACTCTCTTTTATATTTTTTGGTTTTTGATTATAATCATGTACTTATAATTAAAATTATAAGTACAACTTTATCGTACTTATAATGAAAATTGTAACTTGACAAAGATACCATTGGCCTCAAAACATGTTGATTATCAAATAATTAGTGCTTTTAAACAATGTACTTTATATTTATTACTAACTCTTTAATTTAAAACTTGTTTTCAGTCTTTATAATAATAATATATACTTCGTGCTAACAGAAAATAATAATTTAGTGTATTTATTTTGTTATATTTGCATCGTTTAATGTTAGATTTTGTTTATATTGATGTAAAGAGAGTCAGTAAACATTTTTTTAATAGATCTTTTAATAATTATGATAGGATAAGGTTTAGATAAAAATCAAAACGTGAATAAGATAACGATAGGGTAATTTCACATTTTACAGATCTCTATAAAAGTATATCAAATAGATTCAGAAAAATAAATAATTTTTTGTAACTCATTATGGATGGTATGGGATAATGTTTTCATTCATAATTTTTATAATAAAATTCGATTCCATTAAAACGCGATATCATTGGTCGTGACGTTGTTTAGCAAGAATTATAGATAAAACATAGTGATCTATGGTATTTGTCACTGTAGTCTGTTTTTACTAGTATTTGATGTTTTTTATATAGATTTAAAATAATTGATTTTAACAAGGAAAATAAATGCCCTTATAGAATACCGAAAATTGATGCTTCATTTTTCAGTTTTCAGGAATGAATTTCTACTAAAATAAAACACAAATCACTTTGTTTTAACCACTTTATTGGATTATATAATCTACATGTTTCGAGAACAATGTTCTCTTCTTCTGGAATGTTTGTGTACTAAAATTTAAGAAGTTAAACCATGCAAGTGTTACGGCGAAGGAAGGTCGTAGGTGTTAATTATTATGGAATGTTATCTGAATTAACAGCGTCGACCCCCTCTTTCCTCCCCCCTCCCTTCATCGTAACATTTGCATGGTTTAACTTCTTCAATTTTAGTACACAAACAATCCTGAAGAAGAGAACATTGTTCTCGAATCATATAGATTATAGTATAATCTATATGATCTAATAAAGTGGTGAAAACAACGTGATTTGTGTTTTATTTTAATAATAATGTCACCATAAAGTTCAAACCTTCTTCCAGAAGGAAAAATATTCTTCAACACTGAATTTATACATTTAGGTACCATACAATATATACAAAACTTTTTCCCTGACATTATGTGGACGCACTATACAAAAAAAGCCAGTTTGTTTTGTAAAAAAATGAATGAACGTGTAAATACGCAAATGTGCTGTTCCGTGTTAAACGTTAGATTAACATAAAAATTGTTCCCTAAAGTGACTTGTGAAAATAAGCGTTTTGGCGGAGTTCTAAATCGTGATTTTCATAATCATTTGTTAATGTTAATAAACATTTAAAAAAAGAACCTTTTCTAAACCAAATTTAAGATTTTTCCATAAAAAAAGTGAAATTACCCTATTGTAAATGATACGTTCATGGAGTTTGTTTCTGGAAATATCCACATCATCCATGTCCATATCCACCGATTTTTTTTTTGGGTCGCAATCCTAGGATTGGTCTGCAAAAAGCACTCGCTTTCTCCACTCCTTTCTGTCACCTGCCAGCCTCTTCATTTCTTGGTAGGTGCTACAGCGCACGTCTCCGATAATCTGATCTACTAGCTTAATCTCGGGCAGCCTCTACGATTGATGCCTTCAACATTTCCCTCGACGATGGTTAAAAGCAGGCCCAGATGCCTTCCTTATATTATGGCCTATCCAAATTGCTCGCTGTTGGGCGATTCTGTTAAGTAGCCACCTCTTTTCGCCCACCCTGCTCAACATCTCGTCGTTTCGGATATGTTCTGACCAATTGATCCTCGCCATGCACCTGTAGCACCACATCTCAAAGGCCTCTAGCCTCCCGGACATGCTCTGGGCGATGGTCCATGTTTCGCTGCCATACATCAGTACACTCCAGACAAGAGTTTTAATCAAGTTTTTCCGAACCTTTAAATCTATGTCCAGGGATTCAAGCATTTTGGATTTTTTGTTAAGGCGACTCTTGCCTGTTGTATTCTGCTTATGATGTCAGCATCTGAGAGGCCATCTTGGGAAATTTTGCTACCCAAATATGTGAATTCTTTCGCTTGTTTGATAGCGACGCCACTCAAAACAACATTTGTCGACACCTCTTCTCTTCTAACAACCATGCACTTTGTTTTGTCTTTGTTTATTTTCATGTTATATTTATCTGCCAAAACATTTTCCATCTTTCTCAGAGCCTCGTTCAATTCTTGTTCCAACTGCGCAAGCAGTGCAATATCGTCGGCATATCTGATCATGTCAATTTTTTGTCCTTGGATTCTCACGCCGGGCCAATCTCTCATTTCTTCTCTCACCTCGTCGACAGCCTGTTGTATGTAGCAATTTAACAATTTAACAATCCACTGATATTCATAGAAAAATTTATTTTGGAGAATAATTAACTTCTTGAATTCATTGCACTCAAAAAGGGTAGATTAGGGAAGTTTGGATCCAGACAGTGGAGATAATTATTACCTGTCTTGTTAAATTTGAGCAGAATATTTGACAGTTAGTTATCTAAAATGATAATAGGGAATGTGAGAAGGAGGTCTTATAAATTATAATTGTTAATTAAAATTGGCCAGTAACTGTATAATATATACATTTATTGTACTGCGTGATATATTGCTTTGAAGTTAAAAAATAAGTTATAAAAATTGCCATAATTTCTCCCTGCATTGCCCATTCTTCCACTAATATTTAACATTTATTAAATGACCTTCATTTGTACACCTGGATACATATTTAATATAATGACCTTCCGTTCTTTTTTCTTCAGAGTTAATCGTGTGCCTACGGATTTGTATAATGAAATGCAAACATTTAACTACGTGTCGATACGTATACAATATGCAGCAATAAAAAACGGTTATTTAATGTATACATGTATGAAATACACTTCATGCCACATGAACGGATTAGTTCGGGTTATTACTGTCCATTAAATTCAGTACCTAATAATACAGAGGTCAGTCATCTACCGGTCACAAATAAAAGACGCAAAGCGGAGGTCCAAAGACGAATAAGTAGACTAAACCATGCTATCTCAAGAAATGTTCCTGTCAAACTAGTTAAAATCCTTATGATCTGTGCAGCCTGTTGTATAGTTCCTGATGTAATCCTTAAGGCATACATCCTCCTGTGTGCCTTAAAAATGTCATTTTGTACTGAAAATTACGATTTTAAGGCGTACCTTAACCTTAAAATCATCTAAGTATTGACTCTGAATTCAGGCCTTAGTATTTGAGTCGTTAGCTGTGTATATCATGGACCAAAGGAATATCTTCGTATTTCAAATGTTCATTAGTAAAGAAAGGCATATAATAAATAACTTTTGAAAAAGGTTTTGACCAATATTCCCTCTAAGGTGTGCGGGTGAGCGGCCGCACACTTATTTGAAGGTTGGGCTAATTTGAAATATGTTGAATTTTGTTTTATAATATACAATTTGTTGAAGAATCTTAACAGTTTAAAATGTGTAATAACAAAACATATTGCGTAAAATTTAAAATAATAAAAAAGATCTACAACACATAGTCAAAGATAAAGTGAATGTCAAAGCAAATAATAAGAGAGAAGGACTGGGTGAATAAAGGTTGATGAACTTTTATCAAAAAAATCAGTAAAATTATCTTTTTTTTATAATTATGAAGAAAACATTTTGTATAATCCACTATATTGTTAAATTATTAAGTTCTTTGCTTGTTTTTTTTACGTTTGTATGTTTGTGTCTTTTTGGAGTACTTAAGAAGTTTAATTAGCAATAACTTTTCAGACTTCTTTAAACATGTTTTGGAAACAAACCATTATTTTGATATTGGTAAGGGCAAAATTTTAAATCAAAATTTAATACAAATAACATAGGAGTACAGCAAATTTGATTTTTAATAAAATATTAATTTCAAATAATGTGAATAAATAAATAAATAATTTTCAAGTTACTTCTTAATAAGTTATTTATCTCTCATATATTGATTTTGTTAATATCTATACTTCGATTTAAAAAAAAATTGTATGCGTGGACTGGACGGATGGATGGACTATGGCCCCGCAACGTGTTGATAATTTAACAAACTGTTTTCTTGATAATTATGTAAATAATGTTACCACAATGTCATTTAGCAGTTTATCATTAAATAATAATTACTTTGTTACTTCTACGTCAGTTGAATAATATTTTGTATTTTAATTATTTATATTTTTGAACAGAATCAAAGTAAAAATTCTATATTTAAAAGTATTGATTGAAACTTAAGTAGTGAAAAAATATAAAATACTAGCTCTGCCCGCGCGACTTCACACGCGTAGATTTTTAGTACACTGTTTGGATCCTCATAGAACTTTCGCGAACTTTCTAGAACATTCTCCTTCTAGAACTTTCAAGAAATTAATCGAATGTACAGGAACCTTCGAGACACACCGACACATTCCGCCACTCAGTTTAGAACCTTATAGAATTTTCGGGAATTTTCTAGAACCTTCTCCTTCCAGAACTTTCTAGAGCAGGTTTTTCCGGAACCTTCTAGACTCATCGACACAGTCAGCGCGCCTATTTTGAAATAATCTAAAGCATTTGGGGCCTTCCCATAACAAAACAATGTGCTAGAAAGCACCCACTCCCCCCCACGCAGAGCCACCCCCACCAAACTCGCATATTTTCGATGTGACACCAAGGGCTATCCACCACCATAACCACCGGTGGGTGGTTATGGCTGGTTGTGGAGAAAACTTGGCGGATAGGGAAACACGGGTTTCTTTATATATATATATATTGATTATTTAACTCACGTAGAGGTAACAAGGTTACCATTATTTAATGATCATCATGAATAATCTCTAAAATGTAAATGCCGAATCCATCAATAATATCTTGCAGTAATTGAAGAAGTTTTCATTTTTTAATTTACATAAATGCTGAATGAGGATATTTTGTGCGTGAGAGATCCTACTTTTGGGTAAGTGTATAGAACGTTCGGTCTGTTAGTTAAATCTAGATGGAATATGCAAAAAAGAAGTTCTAGGCGACTAGAGCAGTGAAAGGTAATATTTGATCAGCACATGCTCTTCTGTAACCGATGGTTTTATATGACAGTTTGGTGCTCCTAAGTAGAAGTTAAAAGACACATTGGATTTAACTTAAAATCGCGAAGAAAGTTTTTCAGGGTAAATTTAAATAAATAAATGTAAATGCATTGTTCCCTTGATGATTCTTGCGACTGTAATTGATACGAAAATTTCTTGAAATAGATATAATTAATGAATTGAAATAGATATAATAAAATCCAGAGAGCAGGAGCATCTATGATATGATCTCAAAACACTGTAGGTACTGCATACCGTACTTACTGTATGTACAGACATCAAAAGTAACACAGTACAAGTGGAATGCTTTCAGATAACCTGCCAAGTACCGCGTACTGCCGATATATTGATACGGAAACCGGAGCGTCGAGTTAGTCACGATTTGACTTATTGAATTTTATTTTCAGTTTTATTGCATTTCCTTTTCCACCAGGGGAGACAATCGAATAGAATTCATAACGCCTTAAAAACCTTGCAGCACATTCACATTTCTCATGAAATAGAGCATACGTTTTTTTTATAATTACATTTTCGTTCAACACAGGCACATGTACCGATTGCTAGAATTTAAGAGAAATAACTGTGCCTCCTCGGCTTTGTTAGCCGCGAAGGTTCGCTTATTTTTTATTTTATAATTGAATTAATATTACGTTATATGTAAAAAAAATCGCAACAGAGGACATCTGAGAGAGTCTTAATACTATCAAATAAACTGAAACTATAGATAAATTAAACTAAATAGTAGAATCTTTAACGTTAGACGAGAGCGAATCAATATATGATAATAAGTCATTAGTAAGTGGGTATACTTTTTTTTCACTATTATTCCCTCCCGCCTCCACTCTCTATCATCACTCCCTACCCTGCGTCACTACTTACTCCCTTTACATCAAAGTTTTTATTTTACAATTGCACACAATTGCGTTTCTAACAATTACGCTAGGATGAAGAAGCTCTAACTCGCTAATTCTGTGAAATAAATATCAAGCATTGCAGCCATTTTTGGAATTTATAAAATCATTTATGGTACGACAGGATCCTCATGGGTAATTCAGGACATGGACATGAACAATAATAATAGAACCAATAACCTGACATTTAAAATAAAAAGTCTGTCTTTACGCGCTTGCAAGCATTCATCTCTATACAAGCAAGAAGAAAAATTGTAGAACTTTTAAACCGTGTGCTTTTATAAATAATATGTATGAAAAAGAAAACTATAAAATTATTATCATGAGCTAAGGTCAGATACCTTTCGAAAAATATTTCCACACATATAACCTGACAAATATTACATTAGGGTTATTAAATTTTTATTTGTGAACCGATCACGTAGGAAGCACGCACACACATTAACGCATGCATATTCGTGATACTAATTAAATGTTTTTGATCATTATAAGCAGATCAAGGTTATTATATCTAACATGATACAAAACCAATATGCCAAAAACTTAATTAATTAAACTTTGAATAATTATTCATTAAAGCAATTCTTAAAACGTGCGCTAAAATTCAGTACCAGATTAGATGTAATAAATATCCTAGTAATATTTAAAATACAATTAATCTTTTTATACTGATCTATATAATTGAAGTGTATTGAGTTTGAATTTTGGTTAGAAATATTAAATTTTGTTTTTATCCAAACCTTAACTGAACTTATCAACTAGCTTAGTAAAAATAATATTACGGTTTCGCTCCTTTTTCATGCATTTAACATATCTTATCAATCTGAATATATTGTAAAAGAATATATCTCTTATCAATATTTGTAAAATTATAGTAAAATAATGTATAAATAAAAATAATAGAAATATTCGTCGTGTTATAAATTATACAATTCGAATTAATTTTACTATGTCCTGGCAATGTACTTTGAAATAAGCCGAACCTTACTAGAATTTCTAGGATATAAAATTTATACCTCGTAATATCCTAGTAAAACAATTATTACTATGTTACTAGCAAAAACCCATAAAAAATCATGAGACATGATAATTGCAGGATTTCAAAGCTGAAAATAAACGAATAGAAAACCATTTGCTTTTTTATTTGATCTTAAACCTAAAACTAAATTCTTTGACTCAAAACCTTAAGTAAGTATGTTTACAGCAGAACTGTTTAATAACAACAATTTTGGTGAATGTTTGATGCTGATCATCAGTGCTGTTGCTGTAATTCCAGAAAGTTACTTGCGGGCATATACATTCGAAATTAGGAGAGTTCATTCAAATTTTAATATATCATATATAATGCTTCAATGAAGTTATTGAATGCATGTGCCTGAGTCAAATAAAAGCACGCAAATGGTTGAAATAAAATTTATTTAACACATATTTACTCTCAAAAAAATTTATTTTTCGATAAATTAAGAATGAAAAACATTTGACAATAAAAATCGCTTTATATAAAAAATACATTTTATGTTACATTACCCGTTGGTCCTGCATGAGTTCATACATTTATTTTATTTAACATGAAACATAAAATGTTTAACCTGAAACATAAAATAAAATGCTGAACATGAAAATATTTTGCATCTTAAGAGAACAAAAAACTGTAATATCGTCGCGGTCGACGTGTTTACTGTTTATTAATTTATGGCTCAACTTTAACCAGGCCGGCATCTGTCAATAAACAATAAGACATAAAGATGCAAAGAGAACATATTAAAAAATATGTATCTGATGATATTTATTCGCTGCTTATAATATGTGTATAATTAATTTTCTAGATCCTATGTAAATCATTTTTGGTAAATCTCTAAAAGAGGGAGTATTCCCAGACTTCTGGAAGATAGCTAGCTCACATAACAGCTATCTTTAAGGCAGGAAACAAAAGTGACGTTACTATGTTACTTACTATGGACCGATTAAGATACTGTAATATATCCGAAATTATTTCTTATAGATACATATTCGCCCACTTTTGTCAGATGCTTTGCAGTACATGGCTTTGCACCAAAAAAATCCACAACTGCCAACCTGCTTGATTTTGTGAGTCAGATTTTTAAGTCGTTTAAGTCGAGAGCTTTCGTAAATTTATTTTATACTGATTTTAGAAAAACGTTCGAGAAGAATCATCATATCCTGTCGTCAAAATTTTATGCTACGAGAATCCATGGCAATTTGCTGAGATGGGTAGAATCTTAAATTTCTCACAGAATACAAGAAGTGACCGTAAACGGATACGATTCATCTCCAGTTATAAAAACTGGAACCCTAAGGAACTCCTGAAGTAATAAATACTTCAGGAGTTCTTTGGGTTATTTTCACCTTGGCCCCTTGGTTTTTTCTTATAAAAATGATTGTCTGAGTATATTAAAAAATATGTGTCTATTTTATGCTGATGTTTATAAATCTATTCTTCCATTCTTAGCCTGGAAGATCTCCCACACACAGATCTGGATAAACTATCAAATTGGTGTAAAATAAATAAAATGTCGCTGAATGTTTAGAAACATTCCTCTATAAGTTTTACTAAACACTCTAAAAAACTAAAATTTCTTTATACACCTGATGACGTTCCACTCGCTTAAGATTCAGTAAGGGATCTGATGCCAGACTGCAAGCTCTCTTTCAGAAACCACATTGATAATTTCATAAACAAAGCATATATGTCCTAAGATATATTATAGATGTCTCATAGAGCCGAAATTATATTTATTATGGAAAAGTAGGTATGGAAGTCTTTGATCATAAAGTAGGTGTGGAAATCTTTGGGTGTTCATAGGGCCCTAAGAACACCCAAAGATTTCCACACCTACTTTATGATCACTTAAGCCTGCCGTACGATAGGTCGTAAGCCCTATGAACATCCAAAAACTTCCATACCTACTTTCCCATAAAAAGTATATTTCTTCTCTATGAGATATCTATAATATATCTTGATTTATGATGTCCCTGGGACAAAATCCAGTATTATATTCTGAAAAATTTGGACAAAGTCAAAATATTCTGGAAGCATATTCCTACTATGTTGGGATATAATAAGATTTACTCACGACTTTAAAAATATTTAAAGTCTAAAAATTCTTTGTATATCACTAGTACAAAGTATCTTGGAATATTCATCAGTTATTTGGACACCACATTATACAACACATGTTGCAAGAATTGAAGAAGTGGAGAAAAAGTATATAAATATAATATAAGAAGTGGAGAAAAAGTATAAAAAGTAATAATAAAATAATAAAATACAGTTTCGTCTCTGTGAGACATCCATAATATACATTAATTGATTAATGATGTCTCTATGACAAGAAATCCAGTACTACCGTTCTGAAAGATTTGAACAAACTCAAAAAATATTCTGAAAGAAAAAGTATCTTCGTATTTTGTCCTACAGAGTTGGTCAACTTGGAAATCTCCACAGCTACGAGGATCGTATTGCCTTTTTCAAAATGCATAAACTACAGTCCCGACGGAAAATGTATAATCTTTTCTGCTACATAAGATTCTAAGTGGGGCTATTGAATCGTTTTCTTTATCTGACATAAATTTGGATGTTTAACCCCAAGTAAGAAACCCGGAGTTCTTTACAATAAATCAGCATCTTATTCATGTAATTTATTTTTCTGCCATCAAAAGAATGTATCGTACGTATAATATGTATTGATGCTGATATTCTTTTGTTTTATTTTAATTTACTTTTTTTTACTTATTTTTCTTCATTTATCCAGCTTATTAAGAGTATTCTCGAATCTTCCGGTTTTGCTAACCGGAAAATTTATTATGGTGAGTAGTTAGATCGACTAACAACAGCGCTGAACGCATCTACCTACGCGGTACCTGACCACAGCTAACGTATGCCGTGAACGCACCTAGCCTCGCGGCAGCCATGTATTAATTCATGTATTAATTGACTAAGAGACAGCGACCGCTAGACTTGCGTTATAGTATCAAAACTGAAATATTTTCTGTAGATTTATGTATGTAAGAAAGTTTGGATATTATGACATTTGAGGGGAATTTAGGCAGATAACAGGTAATACAGGTACAAAAAATATATAAGTGAAACTTAAAAATAGCAAACCCAATTTTTTAATATGTTGAATGGGACAGTACTATACACTCATATTAATCATTGCCAGATACTTTTCGCGAGTCATTTCTTCCACCACTCTTGGAAGCTCTATAATAATCACGTCATTTACGTTACGGTAAAAAATCTGAATTTAATATATTTAACAATATTATCTGATACCTTATATTGTAACGTTTTACTTATACATTCTTTGTACCTGTATTGCCTGTTATCTGGCAAAATTCCCCGAACTGAAATGTCATGATGTCCAAAACTTCTTACTTAATATATATTGTACACCTACAGAAAATATTTCAGGTGCGATACTACTAGTAAAACGCAATGACTCCTTCTCTTCTCTGTTTATTAGATTCGCATGTTTTATTTTTAAATAATTTTGGTGCAATACTAAGTAGCGCGATATCTTGATTAACCCTGCTGCCTACTTATATCTCATGCAGATACAATTAACTCAATGCATTTAACTACATTTGAACATAACGGTATCAATTCTCATCCATCAGCTTACATTATATACACTCATTTCTTCTATTAATGAAAAATCTTTCCAAAACCAATATATAGATTTATTTATCTATTACTCTTCAGAGTTTTGATTTATTGATTTTAATCAATAAAATTCCATCGCTATAATACAATATAACATTACAAGAACTGATATCAAATTGAAATTTGTAAACCGGGTATGAGTAATTGCAATAGCGGTCAAATTTGGTCCGGCAGAGAAATATCGACCAACGACATGACGCAACGTGGAACTACATTACCAGGCTGATAAGCATTCAAATATAGGATTGGGAACATTGTCTTACAGCATGAATAATCAATATATTATATTGGAAAACATTCGTTTCGCAAGTGCGCACTCTCTCGGACACCGTAATATGGGAATTTATTTAAATAACTGCACTGATTTTGCGATGTAGGTAATTACGTGTACGTTATGTAGGCTTTCGCAGTCCTTGATAATATGTTAAACAACGTTAAATTTAGACAATATAATTAATTACATATTTACAGACTGAATTCGGGTGGGATTATAAAAGTAATACATTTTAATACAATTTAAAAGAATACATGTGAACAAAATTATATATATTTTTGATGTTTACAGCGTTAACTTTGTGGTTGGATATAATAATTATATTGAAAAACTAACAAACTTTGTATAAATCACACTGATTGTTTTTAAACGTCTGCCGATTTCGATACTGAACTATATCTTCGGAAAGGACGCACAATAACTTCCACAAATTAAATTTGTAAGCGTCAAATGTTAGGTGGGGGTTTAACGTCATTTGTGGTGGCGGAGAGGGGTGGAGTTTGACAGTGGGACATTGAAATGGGGAATATGGGAACCCCTTTCCTCGAAGGGGTAGGCAAAGAAGATGGAACGCCGCACTCTTCTGTCCTAGCACTACATACCTCCTCCTTCGTCTTTTCATACATCATTTCACGCACGCTCTCGGATTGTGTAAGCCTTTAATAGAATCACCCACCGATATTTCGTTTATCCGATCATGACAGGTTTCCTCTTTTATTCTCCCAATTTTCCTCTGGTTCGAGTTTTATGGGGTATTCTGTGGTATTTCTATGACCTTTCAGATAACATTGATGGGTCCATCATCAGGACTTATTTGTTGCTTAATGTTGCGGTTAACTGTTACTATTGTGATTAGTAGCTAATAATACCGTGTCAAAAGCAGAGTGTGTTTGTGTTACGTGTACGTGGCAATACCGTATCGGAAATATGTATTATGACGAATTGTCTCGTATTATTATGTTCCGTCTATGTATTTGCAAAGTCTACGGCTAGAGTGACCATTTTTTTCAATTGCCTTTTAACATAAAAAAAAATAAGAATATTATATTACCGACTTTTAGATCAATCTCGCCAACCAATTTTATTTACTTTTATACGAAAGTATAAAATGGCCACCACGTCATCTCTCTAATTATTTAAGATATTGGCTGATGATAATGTCATTGCACGTCACTGTCATCTTACATTTAAAATATCCCTAATAAAATGTAATGAATTTTTCACCAATACATCAACACACAGCTTCAGTGGATTACAGATATTTCTTTAAAAAAATATTTGCAATATGACTGTGAATAGGCACGAGTGCGCTCATCTCTACAAAATGACAATTATTGCTTGTAGGATAAACAGAAAATATTTTATATACAGTAAAGAAAATTTATTGAATATAAAATATTATCTACTTACATACTTCTTTAGAAACTCTAACATATTATTATTTTCAATGCAAAAACACTGTGGTGGTAAACAATTTTATAAAAATATTCAGTTTTAATTTTATGTTTTTTTTTTTGTTTTGTACTTTACCGCATTAGTTTTATATTAAAAATTTAATGATTTTTTAAAAAAAATTAACTTTGGTTCTGAAGATAATAATTTTATGTTTTTGTATATTTTTTATTAACCTGGTGAAGAAAATGAATTGAATAAATAAATACAATACTCCCGCGTTTGTATACCAAGTTTATTGTATATATTGTAGTAATTATTTAGTTGTTTACTGTAATTAAAATTATTAATTATGTCAATAATAATAATAAATATTAAGTGGTTAATGGAAAAAAACAATACAAAATTTTGAATACTGCGGGTGTATAGGAGTACTCGTAAAAGTATTTTGTACAGTTTATAATAATTTAAAACTTATGTCGAAAACCAAATTCCATAAATACCTTTTTCGATTTAACGATAGTCTGCTTAATGTTCCATTAAATGATACAATTCTTTCAATTACACAACTGCCCCTTCGCTCAGCTCAATTTTAGCGCATCGAAGTAAATTTATTGATTTTCCATGCAAATATTTGAAGCAACGGAAAATGAATTCACTCGCTGTCATAATGAACTAGTTGTATCACATGATCTCCAATCGCCATTTTATATTCCAATATTTTATTGTCATCTCGTTGTAATAAATAAGAGCATTTTTTTAAGTAAGAATCGTATTTAAAATACAATAGAGGCAAGAGTAATGAAATCCTTTCTGGTCAATGTGTCCCAAACAATCGTGTAAAATTTAGTGTGAATCGTTAAATCACGCTCGATTATTACAAAAAAAAAATTATTTGTGAAATACATATAATAATTTTGCATGCACCTACAATAAATACAATACCCACTAAATTACATTCGGTCATGGGAACGAAATGTCGCATGTCATTACGAAAGGTATAAATAACGTCATCTACGCCACTACCACTTAGCTTCCCACTGACCGAAGTGTATTATATTTTTCAAATCTACATACATTTCATGTTTAAGTGAACTGATTTTTAAAAATCAAGAGCTTTTTGTTCATCGAAATCAATAATATTAACTCAATTATTTATATAGCGCTCGTCTAATTTGTTCAACACTACATTCAGCAACCTGGATCTCTTCAATTCATCAATCTTTGAATTTAAAACTCTTTGATATGCACCTCAGTCATAAACCTTTTTTATCTTTTTTAATTCATATTATTTCTTTTATCCAGACCTCGTATATGTAATTTTTGCCTTGTATCTTTCTTTAATTCATCTTTTTTCTTTTCTCCGGACCTCGTAGGTATATGTATATGAAGATGTATTGATCAGATGCCATATATGTTTTGCTCTTCTTTTTCTTCTTATCTTTTCCCCCTTTATTAAGAAGATCTGTCTTTTCCTCTCCACTCCTGAATCCCCTTTTACATTTAATTTTTTGACTTTCATTGTTTGTTCTTAACTTAAACCTTTCATTGTTTTTTTTCGTATAACTTAAGTTATTGTTGCTGTATGTTGATACATAAGATGTTAATTCTGTGGAAACTTGTAAGATTGCCTCTATATTAGTTAATACTCATGTGTAAACTGATTTGATTTGTTCATATAGTTTCCCATAAATAAATACAAAAATAATTGAATCACATAAAATTCCACCAAATATACATTATGAGCTTGTCGATACCATCATTCAAATTCTATAATGAAAAGAGAACTGAAATAAAAGAATATTAAAATATTCTAAATGATTTTATTTGCTTATAGGTACCATCTTAGTGACTATCCTATCATATACTTTGCTATTTTGAGAACGAGATGAACAATCTGTTTAATTGGAATAACATTACTAAGACCCTCAATAGTTTACTCCTTGACTCCCAGGTCAATCTAGTGAAGATAGGTAACTAAAACTGGTCATCAAACAAATTGTCCATTCATGCTTTATGCATGAATATTAAATTGATAAAATTCAACGCATATTCAAAATTGTATTAATAATTATAGATTATTTTTTTAAATTAAAATGCCGCTGGGGGTTTTTAAAATTATTTTCGATTTAATTTGATTTAAAATTGTATTTATCCATTGCACATTAATTGCATTTATATTGAATCCGTGCTGTAAATTCTTGTAATTTTTTTCTTATTCACTTTAATCAACGTCCATGTTTACATGTGAAGTTCTCCAAAATAAGGTAAGAAAATGTAATAACTTGCGTAATACATCAAACAAACATTCTAATAATCGCCATATATAGTAATCTAGAATTCACATTAATCTACATAAACATACACAGATGAAGGTTTGATTGGATTTGTGTATAAACATTTCCAGAATACATAATAAAAATTATTTTTTGAAGTTATACTTCTTTTGGCCCAATTAGGGTAAAAAAAAATTGTAACGGAAGTTGTGTACGCGCACCGTGCGCAGCATGTAGCGGAAATACGAGACCGAATATGCAGCGAAATAATAATAATAATAATATGTCTTTATTTCAGCTAGTATTAGAATAGATTTTCACCTTGCCATATTGACATATACATACAAGTAAAAATATCAAAAACATACAAAAACTAATATTAGAAAGAAAAGAAAAAATATCGAATTTAAGAAATTCACTGAACACCGTCAAAAATAGTCACCGTTCCATGATTAGCGTCCATCTTTTATGCACTGGGGAGTCAAACCACATAGCAGCTGCTTGAATAATGAAGTTGCTAGACCCCCACATCCTCCTTCTTGCACTAGCTATCTTCAATCTTTGGACATGGACTCTGTGCTCTGCAAATATTTGAGATGCACTACAGTACAAGGGTAGACCGAACATTATCCTGAAAGCATTGTTGTATTGCACTCTCTTAGAGTTATAGGACAGCAGTGTGTGTGTGAAATGCGCGCGCATCCATGCGCACCAAAAGTTAACCGACAAGGAGGGTAAAACACGTATGTTTATGGTTGTTGCGTAACTGTCAAAAAATTATTCACTTGACATTAGCGTTCCAGTAATAAAAATAATTTATTGTCGACCATCTTGAATCGAGTACCAATCATAAAGATAATATTGTTTTAAAACGTGTTTTTTTATGTGTGCCAAAGTAGTATAACTTCTAACGCGTGTACATTTATAAGCACCTACGCACACTACCTACCACATTTTTTCCAACGATTCTGCTCATTTCAATAACAGGGCAATGGGCATACTATCTTCACCTTGCATATTATACATTAATCGAACATGACTACTCAAAGAGGGTAGGTACGTACATTACGTGAGGCTCCATCTACATTATCACAATTAATCACATCTCATAATACGATAAATGTACTTTCTTCAGAGTTTCTCGATCACTAAATCAAAATGTTACTTTCGTTTTGTGATATAACACACAGAAAGTACAGTTAACAACACAAACATTCTACCACGCGATGTTAGGAACACATTAATCTTATTATCTTTGACCAGTTTTGAAATATCAACAAGTGTGTTCCTTTAGCTTAAAGCTTTTATATGGAGGAATCGCATCTATAGGTTTACAACTGACAATGTAATGATCCGGATGAGAAAATATACATAAGATCTTAAAAAATTATGTATTTTGCGAACAGATGAGGTTCCAAAAGACCAAGGAAGTCCAGGCTCAAAAATCTAAGGCTTTGATTCGGGAAATCCACAGTCCAACCTGTAAGCTGCTGCAAACAGATAATGATCGCTGACGTTCGCTAACCGGATGAGAACTAGAAGAAGATTTTGTAATGACATTCTGAAGTTAGTACTCCTTAAGTATATAACACGTACATACTTCAACAGATATAAGAACCCAAACATTCGACCATTTATATCATTTATGGATTTGGCACTAACATTGTAGAAATTATTCACGATGATCTTTACATGAAGTGAAAAACTTTATCTTTGTTACTTCTACGTGAGTTTAATAATAATAACTTAAAATTAAAAACCATAAACTATAATTAAGCATTTATTGTAAACCCACATACATGAACACTGATTCCTGCATATTCTTCTTATCCTCCCGCATACAAAATAGCTAGTTTTCATTCAATGATTAATAGATTAATAAATATTCCTTTCAATAAAACTAATTTCAACCGCGAATTAAACATAACAAAAAAATTGCTAATAATATTGACTATAACTACGTATTGGTACATAAATTGTTAAATATAAAAAAAATGTGAAAAATTTAGTGATATTCCGGGCATAATATTACTAATAATATTGAAGAAAATAAATGTAACAGACAGAAAAAAGTAATAAAAAAAAACAGTAACAAAAATTTATAGCTGCCGTATCTTGGCGGCTAGTATGCCAATGGGTTAACATTACCAAAAGAAAAGGGAATGACAATTTACGATAGTAGCTCATTTCAACGATAAATCTGACGGAAATCAATGTTTAGATGAAGACAACAAGGGATAACACAAACTGAAGCAATGTATCATGCAATTATTAATACAAACTGAAGCAATGTATCAAGAATTACTTGTGAATAAATTTATGACAATATGTATAAATTACTATTTATGTACAACACAAAGGATTATGATCTCATGGTACATAAGAATGAATAAATCTATGATCCTAGTTAAATATCCAACACCAAACTGACTATTATTACATTCGTATATTTATACCAAACTTAGATTCTCGTGGGGAAAAGGACTCAGGAAACCAAATTGCCCAAAATGAGATGATATCTTAGGAAGTCAACAAGATTGACAATAAGGCCGAATGAGAATAAGGGAAACATCTAGTAGAGACCCATTAATTCTACATATATCATTACAAAGCATTCAAAATCAAAACTGCCAAGACGCAATTAACGAAATTATAAAGAAACGATTTGCAGCTGTTTTCTGGTCACAGTAGAAATTTGATAAAATACTACTAAAATATACAACATGTCTTCGGGGCATGTACCATTTGTAAAACCATTAAAATGGGTATACAATCAATGAAGACAGATTACAGAAGAAGATGTAGGCCCTTTTTGGAGACTTTGGGTTCCTGAACTCATAAGGAGTGCAGCAGATCAGAGCAAGTGACGCCGATGTTTTTTTCCTGTCATTATTATCAAGGCGACTACGCCCACTGTGCCAAGAGTATAACAAAAGAGAAGACGCAAACATAACAAGGGTGATATATAACGTTAAAAATAAAAAGGGATTTATATAAAGAGATATATAAAGATTCCTGTTCCAAGTCACTGTGGAAAATATATTTTTTCTTAGTAAACATTTGTAATTTGAAATTCATTAGTGACATATTTACTTGGCTTACTAAAAGGTTAGTTAACTTCAGGTACCTTGGATTTCTCGCGAGAGGACTTTTCATATTACGGATAAATTTGACCTTCGAAATGCCGCGCCCACTGGATGAGAGTAAATGTAATTATTGAATAATTTTCATTGAGCATAATACTATTAAAATGAAGGATATGCTATTTAGATGCGATGCACGCAACAACAAATACAGCTCGTGTACTACTTAGCCTAATGGTGCGTATACACGGTCAAGACTTCGATCTCTCGTCTCGGAGATCTCTTGTCTGTTAAAGTCGGTATATATTAGTTGCGTAATTCTTCTCTGCGTACAAAATAAATGCAGATTTAAATCACACCTTCATTGCGTCCAGGTCTGTGCCGTATTTTCATTATCTTCTACCGGATATTGAAGAGCAATAATTATGTAAACGAGATAAGTGTTAAAGCATAAGAAAAATAGTGACCCAATAGTTCATTCATGCCTTAAAAAAGCCTTCAGCTATCTTCAATATTAGAGCAGAACCACATTTCAAAGTATTGGGGAAGCACTATTATTATGCCTTTATATAAAAGTAAAAGGTTTTTTGTAGAGTGCGGAAGCTAATGGACTATTAGACTACTGCGCTTTGTTCTAAATTTTGATTATCAGACTTAACAGATTAAGTACCACATCCACTATACTAATAGACTCGTGTGCGGTTCATCCTACACGTCATCTCTACAGTTCCTAATATATGTTTGCATAGACCTCCCACATGTGTGGACATCATATTACTACTTCCGCAGAAGACTATTTTCAAAGCCCACTCATTTACCCATTTAGAATCATCATAGTAAAAATCACCAAGGCAAGCGTTCCTGCTTTTGGAGCGACAATCTAGGTTAGCCAAGGTGAGGAAAATATAAAAGTTTTTTATTTTTATCACTAAATCAATTATCACTTCGTTCTTAAATATTTTATGAGAATTTCGTAGTTATTTTACGTTATTTTATAATTTCAATCATAAATAACTGCTGCACCTCACTATTACTACTTAATTCTACCATTACGATTGTACTAATCGCTGTACAGGTTCGAGGCTGCACAGCATCAAAATTACCACAGCATCGTCACAACAATGACTAATCTTTTATTATGTCATTAAGCATCAACGTTATGCAAACTCAAATAACATAATTTCATTTAAAATGTTTTTATGCCACTTTGAAATGAAAGACAATTAATAATCTATATCAATTTTGTCAAATGTATTAATTTATTAAGATACAATTGTCGTTAAAACCCTTTTTTTTATTAAAATAATTTCTATTTCCTTTTCAAAATTGAATAAAGAAGGCTCCTCCAAAGTTTCTTCTGCTAGCTACAAGACATCCAAAATAATATATTTAAGTGATGTATATATAACGAATATATAAAATTATAATACTCGCATATTACCATATCATACATTAAAAAAGTATTTATAATATCGCAGTACTGGCTTATGCTGAGGACTGTTGTGCATTACGTGACATATTCCATTTACCCTGGAACCCACGCAATCGAGACTTGTGCGATAACGTTATACTTTATTTTTTATAGAGAAAATAGAAAAGCAAAAACGGAGTAGGTACGTATCGTATAAATATTCTTACGATTTTCAAAATAAGCTAAACGCTATGAAAATAAGACTGTCTTGCAGGTATCCTAGTATGGACCTTGACTATCGATCAATGGATCACTAGGCGATAGTTATAATCGCTACACAAACAAGCTCATTTATCTTGTTTTACTTGTATAATTTATAAGATAATCTTTAAAAACTTTTTCCACAAGGCTTCCAATTTATTAACCATAAAAAATTGTATTCTGTAACCTGTTACATGTTACATGTCACACTAAAGCTTTCATCTGATGGTCGTCTGTGTTATAAAAAATTAATAAATAATTGATACAAATAATATTTTGAGTGTGTTCAAATTTTTCAAGAACACAATACTGGATGTTAGTCTGTAACGATATTGGCCTATTCAAATAGACATTGCTGAAAAATTATACGAAAATATCTATCTGCTAAAGTTTATAATAAAGAGAAGCTTCACAAACCGTTAAATACTCTATAATTAAATATTTGCCGGATAAATAAGTACGGACGAGCTTTATTATTTCTGCACGCGGGCGTGTAAAGCAGGCTTTATGTTATTTTGTTTAACGAGATTGTCCAATCACAGACGCGGGCCGTGAGCACCGAATCTGAGCAGTCAAGAACGTGGATCCGCGGAACGAATTCGGCGAATCAGAGGCTTTCTGAGTTAGACTTTGACTTTTACACGCTAGTTGGAATCAAAGATGGCGCGAGATAGGGACTATTGTTAGGCGTTACAAATTAGAAAGCGGCACTTGAGTTTTCAGCTTGAAGGTCGGCGGAGGCTTTGTCGAGGAGAGTCAGTAAGGAAGATAATTTGGCTGGATCGAGGAAAAAGCCAGAGGTTGATAATAATTCAAAGAGAATTGGAACAGTGAACAGCTAAGCATTTTCAATATTATTTATTTCTATTGCCTTTTTCGTGTATTCAATTTAGAACTTTCTGGATCGTAACAATTATTGATACATGTTGTGGATTGTTTTGTTACGTATTTTGGGCCTAGGGATAATTATTACTATACGCGCTTCGGATTTAATGTACAAGAAATCGTACTGTTGCTACGGTGATAATTCCAGCGGGGGAATTATTGCATAACGCTGATGAAATATGTAATTCTGTCGCTGTTCATATGAAAAATCATTTAAATTTGATATTCATATATTACCAAAGATATAAAGGCTTTAAAATGGAATACTTTACTGACGAAGGGTGTTTCGTGTTTGTTGTGGGTTTTAAAATTCAGTATAATTATGTATATTCAATGTCGCGAGGTTCGGAATGTGCGAGAGGTTCTTCAGGGCGGATGTATTCTTATGCTAAAGAATGCTTTGTTATCTATACTGGCGATTGAATACACGGATTTCTATATGATTTGTATTGTTTGGAAATAATTGGGATCGGAGTATTTATGGGGTTTTGATATCACGATTGTCAGTGTGATATAAATTCAAATCGTACGAGGAATTTCCTACAAACAATATATTTTAAAAATGTTTCTGGATTTTATATTTATTTTATTAAAACATGAATGTGTGGTTTATTTGAACTCGTTACATGTTTGTATTGCGTATCATTAGGCAATCGTTGAAAACACAATTTGTTCCTAACAAATTCTTATAAAACGTATTTCGAATTGTGCATGTTGTATAGAGATAGTTAATTTAGATACGGCCGGTCTTCAGCTGGGGAACACATTTATGTTTTCTATTGCGGTTAATTATTTTACTATCGGCCTGTATGCGAAGGAGCTGTGCGTAGCCAATGTCGCGAATGCTGTCTGAACTTGTTTCAACTAGTACGAGAATTTAATTATGTGTTTTGATATCACGATTGTAGGCGTGATATAGGTTCAAATCGTACGAGGAATTTCCTACAAACAATATATTTTAAAAATGCATCTGGATTTTATATTTATTTTATTGAAGCATGAATGTGTGGTTTATTTGAACTCGTTACATGTTTGTATTGCGTATCATTAGGCAATCGTTGAAAACACGATTTGTTCCTATCAAGTCCTTATAAAGACGTGTTTCGAATTGTATATATTCCTTAATTGCGATGGTTATTCATATGACATTGTTTTTATTCATTCAATATTAGATATTTGAAATGTTTTCTACAACATTTTCCATTATTGTGGGCAGTTCGCGGTCTGTTCAGGGGTAGTTAACCTTCGGTCTTCCGTGATCACGTTATTTACTAATATGACAGATTGTTTTGTTTTGTTCGTTTAATATAAGTAATATCGTATTTTTATGAGTTACCGTAATTATTTATCTATATGATTTTATTATTGAGAGTGATGCAACGAATACTATCTTCATGAATACGAATATCAGGCTTACTATTCGGTGAATACGAATGCGAATATTTCCACCAATGTGGGGGAGAACGCAAGCATACTTGTAATTGTATTGTTTATGTCTGCTTGTGATATCACTATACGGCGTAGATGAACTAGTTTGAAAGGGCTTATGTTCTGTATGTGCTTGGCGTAGAGGGAATAGTCTTCTCGTTTCTAGGATTCTATACAGGTTTACAGGTGCTGATATTGAAATATATATACAAGGAAAACACTATTTTGGGAACCATTAATTGGATGGAAGATATTGAAGCACACATACACACAAGGAGGACGTTATGTTAAATACATGACTGGAAAGTTGTTATTGGAAAACACAGGCGTCCAGTCGGCGGGACGCAAGCATATTTGTAATTATATTGGTCATGTCTGCATGTGATATCATTGTACGGCGTAGATGAACTAGTTTTAAGGGGTTTATGTCCTGTATGTGCTCGGCGTAGAGGGATTAGTTTTCTTGTTTCTAGGATCTAATACAGTTTTACAGGTGCTGATATTGAAATATATATATATATATACAAGGAAAACACTATTTTGGGAATCACTAACTGGATGACAGATATTGCAGCACACATACACACAAGGAGGACGTTATGTTAAATACATGACTGGAAAGTTGTTATTGGAATACACAGGCGCCACTAGAAGATATGGGCAGTTTGCAGAGAACTTCAACTTCTGTCAGTTAAGGACCTTTTACTATTACTATTCTTTCGCCTTTTTGCATAACCGTGGATGAACTAGATTGAAGGGGTTTATGTTCTGTATGTGCTCGGCGTAGAGGGAATAGTTTTCTTGTTTCTAGGATCTAATACAGTTTTACAGGCGCTGATATTAAAATATATATACAAGGGAAATGAAGGGCTACACAGGCGCTGGTAATTGCTCAATTTTGGAGAGTTATATTACTTCGGATCAGGATGCCATCTCAGAAGCAGACCAACTACAGAACTAAGATAAGAACCTTTGATATTATTTATTCCTGATGTTTTCTTATGTGTATCAAATGGAATGTTCGTGCTATATAATTTGTCATTGTCTCATGGTCACTATTCATTTCATTACGTGGGTTCAGAGTTCGACGGTAACGGACGCGGAAACAAATTAGTACTGATGTCGGGACGTAACGTCGGGATTATACCTTAATTATCTTTAGGATAGAAGCGAGGTCATCATACGTGCATTCTGCATTTCAAACGTTTTACTAACATATATAAATACATATTATTGCGTTTTACAAATTGAATAGGTTCGCGGAAAATAGGTATTTCGCCCGGTTGTGCAATATTAACTTCCAACGTAGCATAATGAGATCTTATTACCGGCGCTAGACTCTTAAGGTTAGGCACGCGGGGATTATAAATGGGATAATGAACGAGAACCGAATGGGGAAGTTCGTCTCTTCATGGTCGGGAGGCGAGGAGTTGTACGTCTTTCACGCCCCGTGATCTTGGGAGGCAGAATTTCGATTGTGGAAAAAGATGAAGTTGGATCTACTCGCGTGGCAAGACAGGGTCGAATGTCGGAGCGCGCGTTCTCGGCTATGGAGTCTGATTAGATTGGGGAGACACCTTAGGTCAGGGACTAGGTAGGGCCATCTTAACTGTATCTACCCGGTTGTGACTGGGTTTTAAAGCCAAGAATTACAGGATGGTCTGAAGGTCTTGATGCGGTTACCCCTTTAACATCTAAGGGGAAGAACCTCTCACGTCTTTTCAGTCCCCTTGGTGCGACGAGCTCGGGCTCTGGTTATGAATGTATGTGAATGTAATAACTCCGTACTCAAGGACGAGATAGGACGTTCCTCATGAACGAGAAATTATAAGATGCAGGTAGCAGTTCGACAATCAATACTTATGCTCGGGACCGCTTTAATGAACGAGATCTGTCAGCAGTTTAACAATCAACTTTATGATCGGGACCGCATTCAGGAGCACGATGGCATTACTAACACCATCATTCTCATCATTCACCACCTTTTCTAACTTGCTGTATACAGAGACCTTCGGGGTTCTCCCTTCCCGGCCAGCGAGAAACATATCAGGAACTTCACAATCAACTGTAATAATCATGCTGTTTTACCATCATTTAATATCTCTAGTCAATAAGACTACACCGTGGGATCAATCACATCAACTATATTTGGCGATGCTAACATGGCTCTGACTGACGCGCTCAAGGGAGAGTCTTTTCCAGTCACCCAGTTAGTTCATTCAGCCCTTTAATCAGCAGTAAACATCATAATAATCCGGCTCATGTAGCCGCAACGTGGGATCCTCATCATTATACACCAGTCAATTTGACTGCCCCGCGGGATAATATACAAACCTTAATATCAGACGCGGGATTTCTTCCTGATATGTTTGTCGCCGGGAAGCGAGGACTTCGGGGATTCCAGCAGGAGCAATAGAGTCTCGGCTTGATCTTGGTCTGCAGCTTAGTGTGGGAGGTTATGTCTAAACAGGAGTTAACCACCGGATGCGGCGATGCTCTGGGGCCGCATCCCCCTCCCCCCTACAGGGGGGGGGGGCATCTAGAATCCACGTTTGAACAGAAGTGGTTAGACACTTCTTAAATTTCACTTACAAATCTGTGTCTTCCATTCCCTTAGAATCTCGGGCTGCGATAATGTCAGACAAAGCTTGCCCTGAGCCTCTGTTGCGCCTAGTTGTTGTGAATATAAATATGTTTGTCTTCCTCTACTATGTACTATGAACAGATTGAGCAGATCGGACAACGTGGGATGCGCTATTGGTAGGTTTCTTACTTGTGTTTTGAATATAACGTATGCTATTATATCTTGTAAATCTGTCATAAATGGGTGCCGCATGTGGTTGTGCTGACACTGTTCTAAGCTGCTATTATGAGATGTTGATAATCAATGCGGGCGGAATCTTTAGCGTATGCCGTTAACTTGGCAACGATTGTATTGTTTTATATTACAGTATTTTAACCCCGATGGTATTATAGTTATGGCGGTTCAATGTAAGGGAGTTTTGCTACTAGCGTTTATTCCTCGGCTACGCCGCATATAATTGGCTTTTAGGCCGACTCCGGACGTGGACGATATCGGCTATCTCTCATATAGGCGAAACTGTAGAATTCTAGAGCGGTTTCTAGAAGGACGAGTACGGATTAGTTACGTGCGTTTGTTATTTCCATAGTTAGGTAAGAATTCGATCTATATTAGTCTAGTCGCGTTAATAAGAATACGAATCTCACCACATATCAAAAGAATTTTGGATAGCTACGGACACAACGGAGGAGGAATTTTCCTAACCACTAGATAGATCACGACTGGCCAATTTTGAAAATATAAATTCTTAACAAAAAAAAAAAAAAAATATTAGCTTTCATGTAAATATACTTCCGAAGTTCTAAGTTCAACTTAAGTTTTCATCTAGTAGCTTAAAGCATAAAGTGTGTGCTTAAAAGTCCCAAAAGCTGTAATAAAGCTCAATTCGGTAGCTTAAAGTCTCAAGCTTTGGGCTTTTCGTAAAACTTACATTATTAAACTTTATAGTTAGGTATTTAGCTTAGGTGTGCAGGTAGGTACGTTACAATAGTATTTTTTTACATTATTAAAATATTGAATTGTTAATTATATTTGCCCCAGAACAGGTTTAATTTAGTGGGGCGTTATAAACTTTTGTTAAAAAATTGTGATATATAAATTGGAATAATATAAAAATAAATAAATAAAATGATTTACATAGCGCCGTTTTCGTAAGTACTTACCTACTTATTCACTTTAAGGGCGCTTCACACAAAAAAATGACTTGCAAAAAATGTAAATAGCGGTTAAAACTATACATGAGAGTGCCAAAAAGAATTAAGTATTTTCGAGGAGTGCGTACCAAGAGTGGAAAATATTAGGTAGTGTTGTAGCGATCTGATTCTGCAGTAGGTAGGTACCTAGTTGATGTGAGGGACTATTACTGCTTTACCCTTACATATCGACACATCGAGTAAAACTACACTGCGCTACATTCTTACAGACGTTTTTCCATCCACGGCTTTTGGTATGGAAGTTTAAATGGAATAATACGGCCGAGTGAGAGCAACGCGAGAACACTCGCGCGAAATAATGTAGGGAAAACACTTCATCAATTCGATTTGGGATGATCACTAAACACACACCCTCACACGCGCCACGTGGGTACATCTCCGCGCACATGTACGCCAAATCTATATTCAAGATCACTTAAGCGTTTACCCTACACCCCGCAAGTTATTGGAAAATGTTTTCGCACGATAATGGCGTAAACACGAATGTTTGTACTACGGGTATTACAGGGCGAAAACAAATATTTTATACGAGTATTTCTTTCTCTGCGTCGAAAACTGACGAAAGGACATTATCGTGTACAGACCAAGATAATGAAAACCGGTTTAATATATCACCGTGATAATAGTCATTTTTTATACCCAATATGCCGACTGCGCCGAACCTACAATGACCTGTTTACCGACATTGATATATTTGTAGCTTCATTAACAATATTTAAGAACCAAGTACTGAATATTCTAAGACACAGGAACTATAAGGTTGTTCGGAAAGTAATTTCGTTTTTTTCCAACAGTTGACTCTATTAAATTTTTCACAGCTCTTTTCGCATTTAAGCCGCATAGTCAATATATATTTTAACAGCTGGTATAGCAAGGATTATTTGTGAAAAATTTTGTTTGATTCTGCGCTAATGTTCTTATTTGGTGCCCTATCAAATATGGAGATTCGAAAGCAGCAGTATCGGCATATTTTATTTTTGTACTATAGAAAAGATAAAAAACAAAAATATGAGATGTGTATCGTTCTGAGGTTGAATTTATCGAATTTGATTTTTCATTATCACGTTTTTACAGAGAGAAATTTATTGTGTCGTCTTGACGTCCATGATGTGCTTCTGAAACATCAAGAAAATTATTCATTTTTAAATCGAATCATCACTGGGGACGAGAAATGGGCTGTCTGCAACAACGTTCATCTCGAGAGATCAGGGAGTAGCAAGGATGAACCGACTCAAAGCACTTCGAAAGCCGAGATTCATCAATAGTTTTATTGAGCTTCTACCGGACCGGATCAATCCTGAAATTGACTGGACAAATTGGATGATTTACTTAAACAGAACCGGATAGAATTTATCAATAAAAAAGGTAAAATGCGAAACCTTATACAAGTTTGGTTACTCGTCAAAAGCTTTTACAGCTTGGATGGAATGTACATATCTACACCCACCATATTCCCCATACCTGGCACCTTCTGATTATTACTTGTTTTGATCTCTACAAAATTATTTAGACGGCAAAACCTTCACTTCAGGTGAGGACGTTAAAAATGCCTTAGATCAGATTTTCCAGCAAAAATCAGAAATTTTACGAGCGTGGAATCATGCTACTGCCAGAAAGATGGCAAAAGGTATTGGCAAAAATGGTAAATATATAATAAATAAAGTAAAATATTTATACACTGTAAGAAAATCGATTTTCATTTTAATCAACAAAAACGAAATTACTTTCCGAAAAACCCAATAGATGTTATTTTTTTATTGTTATTTTTCCTATTTTTCTCTGCCTAATGTCTAAGTGCAATTTTCCTGAATTCTCGTACTTATCATTTCGTACATTACACAAAAATACATACTATTTTTATCCATACCTGTAACCATCTGTTGTATTTCCATAAATAAATATATACAAATCATTAAACAAAATATTCATTTATTTGTAACTGCATTCACATCACAATTGGTGTATTGCGGTGACCGATAACTCCACAAATAGAAGTATACTCATGGACAGCTGCACACACTGACGATTGCACACGTGGATAACTGCACACAAAGTAATCGAATTAATACATTAAATATATAATTTTATGGAATTTTTATCACTGCTTAATTAAAACGTATAATGTTTTAGTAAATAAGTCGCGTTTTATTACAAAAAAAATATCGTTTTTACTTAATAACAAAATTTGGAACAAAATTTTCGAAAATACGAATAAATATGCACTTTAACTGCAGTATAAATGAGTCTTGGACATACGCGAAGAGGAACATTCCTCTGTGGCCCATTCCTTTCTCCTAAAGAACTAGTTTAGTTCATCTCTGTATATATTTGAAACTGTGTGGTCGCGTACGATTCTGAGATAACTGTAGTAGATACAGGGTAAGGTGTCGCTGCACCAAAGGTAATACATTAGAAATAGACGTCATTAATTTGTTGGCAGGGTTGTGTGTATGAATACGCCATCAGGCACGCAATTAAGAAATAATTATATTGAAAAGCAAAATTTCCTTTCAGCGGCGTGCGCGCGGAATATTTGCATGTCTCGGCACGGCGCACCCGGCGGCGGCGGCGTTACTGCAGTGTCGCTATTACAAATGCACTTTGTAAATAAATTCCTTTCACGTCAAGCGTGAAGTCGGCTGCCACAGTTATATACTTGTAATGAGCACCAGATGCGATGTGCAATATTACGGCTTCCGTCGGAGATGAAAAGATGTACAGCTTCCGCGCTACAAACTGCAGTAAGAAACACTTCCTTCCCGCCTGAGATAATAGGCGGCCTTTTCGTTTCATTCGCTTCCATGTTACATTTACCCACTTCGAGGATTATTCTCTTAACTACCCGTACACCCGTGAAAAGTCACGGGACGTAATAATTGAACAATTTTGAAGCTGAAAATTCGTGAATAGAAAACCATTTGTTTCTTTAAATTGATATTATTCGCTTAAACCTAAAATTAAACATAATAAAATCTGCTAAATATAATATTTTCGTGTGTCTATCTGTCCCTAATCCGTAATTTGGAAACTAACTTTGGAAATGACCGCTTTATTTGAAGTCCACTATTTTGGATCGGATCGGATCGGTCCAATAATGTCTCAGGAAAATGTTCATTGTTAATGCTTGTATTTCATTATGATATATTATTTTCAATTGACAATTTCCGATAAGGTCCATCATCCATCTGTATGATTTTCTTATAGCGTGTCGTTGTTCGCTACAGTTATAGGGCCTCTTAGCGTTTTGTAACGTTATTAATAAAAAATAATTTTGAAAAAATTTCAATCAAAAATATATATCTCATTAGTGACATCTATGTTTAATTAAGGGGAATGAAAAAGCTTTGGCTGCCGGTCCCGTGATCACTTTACACGTTACATTGTGTAAAGTGATCACTTAAGCCAGCCGTAAGCTCTATGAACACCCAAAGACTTCCATACCTACTTTCCCATAAAAAATATAATCTCGTCTCTACGAGACATCTGTAATCCCTATATTTTGATTAATGATGTATCTGCGACAAAATCCAGTACTGTGTTCTGAAAAATTTGGACAAACTCAAAACATTCTGAAAAAGTAATTAAAAATTCGTTTCGTTTTAGAAAACGTAATTTATTTAGAACTTGATAAAATGAATATAACGATAAATCAGAGATGTAACAATTATTTTTTAAATCGTCGTTAGGAATGAAAAGTTGAATGTAGAAATCAAAAACATGGAGCAAAGAAAAGTGCGAATCTCAATTGAGACAAAACGGAGCGGCGGAAACGCTTTGATGCCAAATCTTATTTTTAAGCCTTCTTATTCAAGGCGCCTTAACAATTTCCTCGAGAAAAAGAAAAAATGTTTATAATTTGATATGCACGACCGAGGGGAGACAAGTCGAGTACTTTATTGTATCCATTCCTATTGTCCTTGTTGTTTGAAAAAGAGGTAAAGAAATTAAAATAAATCTCCCCGCGTCCGCTTTGTGATGCTGTTTACAATTTATTCATTCCTCAGAAAGTTGGCCGCCCCGGGAGGTTCCGCCCGGCGGTAATCAGAATAATGTGCCCTTTTGATTTATAATTAGGCCCTCGCTGACTGCGGTATCTGGCAATCGTTATATTAGCGAACTTAATGTCTTTGCTATTCAAACAATGCTGACTTTTACGAACGCTAAAAAGGTGGTCATATTGTGGTCTTTATTCACCCGTAATCAGATATTCAGATTAAATCGTATATAAGGTCATTTTGGTTGCTTAATGGTAAGCCTTCTCGGTGATTTCATTTTATGAGCCATTAAACCAGAATTTCGCTACTTCTTTACTCTTTTGCCGGCGAAAATGGAATAATCAAGTAAAAATTAGACAGTAAATCAAACTTGTTTATAGACGACGCGTACATTTGGACCTCCCTCGAAAGGTCCTGTTCCTAGCAGTCCGCGATATCAACTGGTTATGGCTTTATGGCTTTATTTATTAAAATAAGTCATGTTCGTGAATACTTTCTGCCAACCAGAGGTCACGGATTAAAAAACCTGCGCCTCCTCGGACTTAGAAGTTTATATTGAACAAGACATATTACTGGACTTATTTGGCAATCGTGTTTCATACTATCAAGAAAATTTGTTTCATTTCGTACTTACAGGGAATTTAGTGTAATTTCATACAATCTCAATCCATCTTTTCAAAAGAAAATTAATTTGTAACATTTTCTCACGATTCGTTTAATGCAAAAAATATAGATATATACCTATATATTTACATCTCATTATGACAGGTCAAAAGATTTTTTTTAGTTAATCTTAAAAATTTAATTTGATTGTTTAATCGAATATTAATACCAGGTTCACAAACACCTGTTATGTTTTTAAGGCTGATTATATTTCGAATAGCAATATGTCGTGTTAATTTACATATATTCTTTTAATTTATTATTAATAGAGATGCGAACACGGGATGCATGTCGAGTCAATATCATACATTTTTCAAAATAAGCTAAACGCTTGTGCTATGAAAATAGAACTAACTTGCTGGTATCCTGGAATGGTGCTTGAAGCACCAACTACCAGATAACTAGGCGAGCATCATGACCACTACACCAACAAGCTATTAAGAGCTATTCAAGCTATTATAGTTATTGTTTCACTACTAGTTTCGGGAAGAATATAATTTCTCATCGACATTAGTCATACAATAATAACTCTAAATAATTGTATTGTGTGTTATTAATATAAAGCCAGTTAAAGAATATACTATCGTGAGACGATAGAATCAGGAGGAATAACGCATTATGGAAATCTCTCGGACGTTCCACCGGATTCTGGAAACATCGAAAAAGTGACAAAACCTATAAAAAGAGATCGAATGGCTACTGCGCACTCAGTGGGTCTTAGAGTTGACAGGGGGCTATCACCATCGAAAGCGAAATCGTGCGGCGTGTGTGATTCCAGCGATAGTAAATCAAGAAAGTTTTTGCAAAAAAATATTGACAAGCGAGAAGTTTTCTAGTGCGAACCTGAGAATTTAAGAAATATAAGAGAAACAAGTTATTCAAGGGTGATAAAAAGTGCAACGAAGATTCTAGAACAAATTTAGTGAATTGGTGTGTGAAATATTCTTGACAAAAATGCTAAAACTCTGCCAAATGTAACAAATTTGGACTTTGTGTCCTTATTGTTATCATATCAAACAATAAAAAAGAACATTTAAATTATAATCATAATAATTAAATTCAATTAATAAATATGTCGTGTTATTTATGTGCGGTAATTTTTGCTGTCAAATGCGACATTTTAAATCTTGCATTTCATTACTCACGCGGTAATGTCATTGGTTTTCCATTCCATTTCATTCTGCCGCTCCCTGCGTGGAACGATCCGCATGTTGGCATCGCGTATGTTATCTCGAGTTTTTCAGTTTTTCTTTTTCACCTTACTAAACAATTTTTAATGTTTTCTTATCTCGCGACTTTGGTTACAAATCATTTTGACAAACGAAATACAAATATTATTATATCAACTGTTTTGCGGCGAAACGGGCTCGAACGCGGTACACGAAGGCTCGTGTATAGAAACGTAGCTAATTTAATTATTTAAAGTCACCAAAAGAAATCAGATTCCAAATGAATTACTGATAACTCGACATTCTGGGTTGGAAAGTTAGACTGGGAATGAATTTACCATTAAAATTTACAAAACTTTCACTTTCATATCGAGTTTAAGTTAATTTTCACTGAGCGGATCTTCTTGTGCCTACAATATTCTCATAATATTTTTATATTTTATTTGTTCATTAATTTATAAGAAAGCCATTTTAGGCATACTTTTAAGGTGGTCTCAGAAAATTGATTTTTTGAGACCGTCCTAAATTTTCCTTTCAAATTTTCTTGCATCCATCTGTCATTTAAAAAATCATTCGTATACTTTTATCAGTCTTTATAGTCAATTAGTACATTTTTAGTCACCTAGTTAGTACCTTTCAGAAGCGAGTCTGTTAGGTTCTGACCTACATCGGATATAATTTAACCTACGCTCAAAAAATAATTTCTTTAATTACTTACCGATTTTGATTTAGATACGGATGGAATTTTATATTTTTCGGTACAGAATGGTTTCTGTGTATTGGGGTGTACGGAAAATTGCTCGCCAACAATTGCTCACCTACAATTGCTCGCCACACAAATTGGAAAGTTGCTCGCCAATTGCGTAACTAGATGTTTTAGTTATATTTTATTTAAATATAGATAATATATATTAAGAAACACGTTTATTGAAAATACGTTTATTACAAACAATTTTCGTCAACAAGAGTATTTATAAAGGCTTATTAAGATAGTGAATGTCGCTCTAGGACTTTTCGTTTAAAAAATAAAATTAAATAGTGCGCGATAGTGCCTGCTTAAATGAGACTCATAATTTAAACTTCATCGTCAACTATAATCCAAGATGATAAAACCGGCCCTCAAAGCGATAAATAGGTACTTATTGAAGTAAGTTTGCTAAAAATGTTACTTAATGCCTTCCAGACCTGGAAGTGAGCGGCTCGGGAGCAGACTCGCCGCTGAGCAGCCGCCCGGCCAGCGCCGCGCCCCCCGGCGCTGCGCCCCCCGGCGCTGCGCCCCCCGGAGCTACGCCCCCCGGAGCTACGCGCCCCGACGCCCTCTTCTCGGCCCGGGACCTGGCGCTGCTGGACAGCACGAGACACAGGCCCGACCTCCCCTCGTCCTTTGTGAGTATCCCTGCATCCAGACATGGGCCTTTTTAAATTAAACACAATGTAACGATATTAGCTTATTTCAATCAACACTGATAAAAGAATTACATTAAATCATATCATTACTAAATCAATACAAAAATAAATATCAACTACTTTTCATAATATAAGAATGCTTCATAATTCGTTAAATACTCTGTATTTGCATATTTTCTCCACCATCTCCAGCACACAGCGGGCATAAAGAAATATTTAATTATCATCGATATCGATTAATAATTCCGAATATTTTATGAAATTTATAACATTTTTCTCTCGACCGACGAATTGACGTATTTCGCGGTGCTAAAATTGGGACGCCATATGAATCATCTTTTTACAATTATGAATGTTGGGCCCTATACAAGCCGTACGAACCTTGGTACGGCCCTTCAGTTCTTTTTTAGGTACGACCGAGGCCGGAGGCTATGTAAAACGAGGAACTACTTCTGAGGAAAAAGGAAACGAGAAAGGATATCAGACTTTGGTGCAGGCAAGTAAATAAACCTCGAAGGGAACCAGAAAGATAGCTACCTAAAGGACATTCTTGGAGCAGTAACCACCCACAACCAGCTAAGCATTTTCCAATAATAATTATTTCTATTGTTTTCTTTGTGTATTCTATAGGATGTTTTGTGAATCGTAATTGATTTATGATACGTCCCGTAATTGCATATTTCGTCGCGCGTTTTGGGCCAAGGGATAATTATTATAAGAACGAAGCACGCCATCGGGTTTCGCATACTAAATTTTACTATAAGAAACGGCTGAAGCTATGATGCAGCTCGATCTCAACCTTCAATCGGCTTTATTTAACAATTATAATATCATAATTCGGCAGCTGGTGTAAAACTCAGTCGGTGAGCTGTTTCATCATACTTGCGCAATATTCAGTTACGTCACGATCCGAACGGGGCTATCATTTAAATTGAGATCCATATAATACAAAGAGGATATACATGCACTTGAAATTGATTTGAGATGGAAGTGAACGGTCGGTTTCTGCCCGCGTTTATCGGTATTTCTTGCATTTGAACTGGGTCCAAGACGCGTTTCGATCACATTTATCAATCATCTCCATAGACCAATGAAACACGAAATTAATGGACGAGTTTAGGCGAGTGGACGTCCGGTAATCCTTTAGAAAATCATAGAGAGTTTGGGGTCGGTAGGGTTGATCCTTCTGTCATTCACATTAGGTCAACAATGTTTTGCATGTGTCCTTCATTTCAAAACGTCCTACTAACATATACATTACAAGGTTCCACAGCTTGGATAGGTTCACGAAAAAATTATAATCTCAAACGATTACGCAATAATGTAAATTATGTCGTGGCACAGCGCAGATCAGCTTACTCATGTTAGATTCTCGAGGATTAGTTCCGCGGGGCTTATAAATGAGGTAATGAGTGGAAATTGAACGGTGGAGCTTGTTCTCTCTCGGTCGTGTGGTGCTCGAGGTATTTAGATACCCCAGGTGCGACTAGGTAAGGGGGCAATACTGCTTCCGCCCGGCTAACATAGGGTTTCAAGGACAAGAAGGCAGGGTCTCCTGTAAATCCGGAGTGTCGTGCCTCAAACATCAAATGGGGGGAAGAAGCTTCACGTCTCCTGCGTCTCACGGCTCGGCAAAGCGAACTCCGATTCGGATAAAGCTGAAGAATGAGACACACCCGCGGAGTAGGCAATCACTCATTAACCAGAGTCAAATGACGGAGTTATAAATGTTCATGAAAGTGTTAACTATATGATGCCAGTAGCCATTTAACAACCAATACTTCTGCTTAGAGCTGCATTCCGAACGAGATAGGACATTACTCATGAACGAGGAAATTATAAGACGCAGGTAGGTGTTTAACTATCAATACTTCTGCTCGGGACCGCAATAAAGAACGAGATAGGACTTTACTAACACCATTTCATTCATTATTCACCACCTTTATTATCCTGCTGTATACAGGAGCCTTTCGGGGTCCTTCTCCTCAGGCACAGGACACCATATCAGGAATTACACGATTAACCGTAACATTCACTCTGGAATACTACCTCTTTAATCTCTCTAGTCTATTGACTACACCGTGGGATCATACGCACCAATTATCATTGGCAATGCTAATCTAGTTCTGTTTGACGCACCCGAGATGGATAGGTCTTTTCCAGCCACCCAGTTAGTTCATTCAGCCCTTTAACCAGCAGTACATCAATTAATAATCCGGTCTATGTGGCCGCTTTGTGAGACCCTCATCATATACGCCAGTCAATTTGACTGCCTTGTGGGATCGTATGCCAAAAATCTTAACATCAGACGCGGAATATTTTCCTAATATGTTTGTCGTCCAGAGGACAAGGACACTGCATGGATCCCAGCAGAGGCATCGAAGTCTCGGATTGGTTTTTGTCTGCAGCTTAGAGTGGCAGGTTATGTCTAAACAGGAGTTAACCACCGGATACAGCGATGCTTTGGGACCGTATCCCCCCCTGTTCCGGGGGGAACCCAGAATCCACGGAAAAGAAAATCAGAAGTGGTTAGACACTTATTAAATATTACTTACGAAAGAACTACCGACCTTAGACTCACGGGCTGTGATAAAATAACTATCAGACATTATAGTTATATTATGATCTGGTCATTATTAATGCGTTTATTCTCTCCCACTATATACTGTGAACAGATCAAGCAGCTCGGGTAATGTAAAACGTCCTGGTGGTAAGCTTCTTTATGTACCTCGCCTGTTTAAAATATAATGTATTCATTAGTCGCATCCCGCTATGAGATTTTTGGTCCAATATTCCATTATGACTCGCCGGTAACGCGCACGCAAACGCCGAACTACATTCCGAGACTTCTAACTGTAGATATAAAATGTAACCGCATTTGTTTTCGCCGGGGAAATGTTGAACGCGAAAAATGTCAGTCCTAGTATATTATCGCATCCTAAAACTAATTATAAATAGGTATTACGTGTTGTTGCGCAATTTTTGCATTGAGTTTCCATTATGATCCGCCGGTAATATCACACCAACGGCAACCTACGTTTAGAATGCTTACCTACGCGAGACGATCGTAAGTTCCAGTATATTCATACATTACCCATATCGCGAACCATTGTCAATTCCAATTCCCAATTCCTGTAGGAAACATAGGTACCCAAACGGAGCCCCGCTAGGCAAGAAATTACGTAGACATTTTTGTACACGCGCCTCGACTTGTACCTCGACCGTTGTGTAGGAGGTATCGCGAACGTCCCGTCCGTAGAGAAATTTAATATTTTAACTATGTAGGCAGGTTCCCTTAGAATGTTTGGTAGATTATCACAGATGAGCGCGGTTCAGGTTATTCAATTAGAATACGTTAGTTCTGTTATTTAGATACATTACGGCTCTTCCATCGCTACGTACCTTATAGAAATGAGGATATCGCGCTCACACTCACGGGGAGTCCTATAACCATTAGATCATCACTGACCAAATTATATGTTAGATTTTACGTAAATACACTTTCGAAATTTTAAGCTCAAATAAAGTTCCAATTCGGTAGCTTAAAGTCTTCAGCTTTGGGTTTGCACTTTTATAAGTTCGAACAGTTAATAACTTCATGCGTAAATAAGTAATAATTAAGCATTCCAAGAAAAAAAAGCACGTCACCTACATACGCGCAATACCCCCCCAAAAACGTTACAACAAGACTCCCGATTATTTGGAATTGGATAAGAAGTTATACTTCTTTGGAATACATAAAAAAATCACGTATTAAAACAATATTAAAACAAAAACTATACAAATGTAAAAATATTCATTGCCATAGCGACTTTGTCTGAGGTTTCGCTATTGACGCATTCGTCTCCATTATTAAATAGCTGATGCCAAGAATCGCATAGTAATTACATGGTTTTACCAGCGAACATTTCCAAACTGATGACATTCTGTCAAAAATTGAAACGGGCGGCATTCAAACATTACACATTTTCAGTTCTATATCGCAATGTTCTTAACAGTATTAACTATGCATTATTTAAGACTAGTGAACAGTATAGAAGTGCCTATAGAAAACAGGCAGACATAAATACAATACTATATTCATTTATATACACATTTATATACATATATGTGATTCTTCTTCTTAACTGGACGAAAATGTTAATTAAGTGACCTCGGGCGATGCCGGTGGCTTTCTGGCGGCTTTATAGTTTCGAAATAACTCAAATATAACAAAATTCTTTCTTTGTAGAGTTTTCTTAAAAACATTTATCTATCTGTCTATTTATTTATTATCCATCGCTAAAAGGCGTATTTTAATATCTAACACGTGGTAAATAATAAAGTACGTTTTAGTTAAACTTCTTAAATTTAAACAAAGTCAACAGCATCAAGTATTATAACTATTGCTCTAGAATTAAAAACCTACGTTATAGAGGGGAAATAGTTATAACTTACTACTTTATGATAATAAACGTAGAAGGTACTCAAATTGAATTATTTATCTGCTATTTAAAAGAATTATAAACATTTTTTTTTATAATATTTATTTATTCAGTAGATACATAATAGTGTTTTTTATAATAAATTAATTCTATGTTATAACTATACACTATCGTCATCCAACTATCGTCGTAATTCATATTTCTTGAGGGTATGCGATGCATTCAATAAACTGATAGGATTATTGGATATTGATCTGTTCGAGTGCAGCCAAGATTAAGAAAAATTTTGAGTGCTGAATTTTTTTCCACGTAATAATTAAGTTTCTTTATCTTTTGTTTAAATTTTTTATTCTTTCTTTCTATATAATTAATATGCCTTAGTATATCATAAATATTTATCATTACTGACATATTTCTGATTGTTTAAACTTTTTATTCTTTCTTTCTATATAATTAATATGCCTTAGTATATCGTAAATGTTTATCATTACTGACATATTTCTGTTTGTTTAAATTTTTTATTCTTTCTTTCTATATAATTAATATGCCTTAGTATATCATAAATATTTATCATTACTGACATATTTCTGTTTGTTTAAATTTTTTATTCTTTCTTTCTATATAATTAATATGCCTTAGTATATCATAAATATTTATCATTACTGACATATTTCTGTTTGTTTAAATTTTTTATTCTTTCTTTCTATATAATTAATATGCCTTAGTATATCATAAATGTTTATCATTACTGACATATTTCTGTTTGTTTAAATTTTTTATTCTTTCTTTCTATATAATTGATATGCCTTAGTATATCATAAATATTTATCATTACTGACATATTTCTGTTTGTTTAAATTTTTTATTCTTTCTTTCTATATAATTAATATGCCTTAGTATATCATAAATATTTATCATTACTGAAATATTTCTAAATGTGGAGACCTGTAATTGGCCATCTATATTGTATCAATGTTTTCTATGCTTTTTTTGTGCTGTTGGTCTTCCATAAACATTAAATAAATAAATAAATAAATAAATAACATTTTAAAGACATTATACTCCCCATAATATGAGCCAAAGCTCGAGCTTATGGGTTAATTACATAAGTTAAACGATTTTTTGCCTTAAAATTAAAAGATGTTTTAATTTTTAATTAATTTAATTCTAATATTAGGTCCTTACATATGAAATTGGCGTTTAGTATGGGAGGAACATAAAGCTGATTTTTTTTTATTATATAATTTTTTATTATATTTAATATATTTATTTAATCAAAGTATGTACCATTGCTATCTATGCACTTTTGCCATCTCATATGTAGTTCATCGATCCCTTTACTAAAAAAAACCATTTGGACGGGAATCAATAAAATCTTTGAAGGCGGTTTGGACTGCTCCATCGGAGTTGAATTTTTTCCTTTGCAAGAAGTTATCCGAATTTCGAAAAAAATGTTAATCTGTTGGGGCAAGGTCCGGAGAGTACGGTGGATGTCTTAGACATTCCAATTGAAGCTCCTCTAATTTGGTAGCCGTCTGTTGTGCAGTGTGTGGTCTAGCGTTATCATGAAGCAGCAGTGGCCTAGAGCGATTAACCAGCCTCGGTTGTTTAGCAGCTAGCTTTTCCATCATGGTTTGCAATTGCTGACAATAGACATTTGCCGTAATCGTCTGGCCAGATTTAAGAAAGCTGTAGTGAACGACACCAGCACTAGTCCACCAAACGCTCACAAGTAACTTTTTTGGAGTCAATTTTCGCTTGGGGCATGGTTTGGCTGGTTCGGCAGGTTCAGCCATTGCGATGAGCGCTTCCGATTATCGTACAGGATCCACTTTTCATCACAGGTAATGATTCGATTTAAAATCCCTTCATTATTGTGCCGGTTGAGTAATGCAACGCAGCAGTCAACGCGCGTTTGTTGATTTGCTTCACTCAATTCGTGAGGTACCCACCTTTCAAGCTTTTTCACCTTACCAATTTGCTTCAAGTGGATTAAAACAGTTTTATCACTAACACCGCAGCCTGCAGCTAACTCGGATGTGGTTTGCGATGGATCCGCTTCCACAATAGCCTTCAATTCTTCATTATCAACTTTGGTCTCCGGCCGTCCACGGGACTTGTTCTGCAGGTCGAAATTTCCAGAACGAAAACGTTGGAACCAAAAACGCACTGTGTTTTCTTTTGCGGCACCGTCGCCATACACATCATTAATCCTTCGAGCCGTTTCTGCAGCACTGGTGCCACGGTGGAACTCGTACTCGTAAATAACGCGATATTTCAAGTTTTTCATTTTGTAAACTGAGTGACGCAAAGAAAAAAACAATTGAGGAAAAAACAAATGAATTATAATTTTCAAAACACAAATACATGAGTAAATAGCTGTATAAATTTGGATTTGGAATTCCTAACCAAAGAGAAGATATTTGAGATCAAATTTGCCAGTACGGCAAAACGCCAATTTCATAGGAACCTAATATATCGTTTAGGTACTTATTACCTTTTCTGTTTATTATCATGAAATCGAAAGTATTGTAGACCTGGAAAAGATTTGCAAACTCCCTTTTTAAATTTTGTAAACAATATATATCTAAAATAAACAATATTAAACTAAAATGCTGCAAACACCTGTATATATGATGAGCTAATGAACTAATACCATTAATACTATAACAAAATACCCTTAATCAATAATAAAAATTTAGGATGTCCGTCAGTGTCTTCATTCCTATCCGATAGCTGATCTTCCGTTTTCAAAATTAGTATGATTTCAAAATGGTTATTAAATAAAATAAAAACATCGAATTTATGAGGACTTTCCCTATATTATTATTTGCATAAAATGCAGGTCTAATATTTTTTGGTAGATATTTTGAAACTTGATTCGAAAATGTATTTAAAAAAGTTTCCAATAATTGCGAATAATCAAGAACTTCAGCAATAATATTTAAAAATAAATTTTCAAATAATTTAGAAAAACCAAAAACAAGACATTACCAATTCATTTTGATATTTTGACATATATATATAACACCCTGACGATGGAAAGATATTTCCGAAACATGTAGGTGTAATTAATCAAATAATATAAGTAGACTAGATGTTCGTACCCGGCGTTGCACGGGTTAAGGATTAAATTGAAAATTAATTTGTGGAAGGAAACAAAGGTTTGATTCAAACGGTATAGATTTGCATCGAAAATATATCAGGGGTAGAAGAAAAGGTAAAAGGGGAGGAAAGAAATATAGCCTATGTTACCTGCCGGGTCCTAAAGAATAAGTTTCCAAATTTTGAGTCCGATCGGTCGAACGGTATAGATTTGCTATGAAAATATATCAGAAGAAGGGGAAGGGGTAAAGGAGGAGAGAGAAAATGTAGCCTATGTTACCCACCGGGTCTTAAAGAATTAGTTTCCAAATTTTGAGTTCGATCGATCGAACGGTACAGATTTGCATCGAAAATACGTCAGGGGGAGAGGAAAGGGTATGGAACAGGGGGGTAAATATTGCCTATGTTACCCGCTGAGTCCTAAAGAATAAGTTTCCGATCGGTCAAGCGGTACAGATTTGCATCAAAAATATATCAGTGGGAGGGGAAGGGGTATGAGAATAGGGGGGAAATATCGCCTAAGTTACCCGCTGAATCCCAAAGAATAAGTTTCCAAATTTTGAGTCAGATCGGTCGAACGGCATAGATTTTCATCGAAAATATGTCAGTGGGAGGGGAAGGAGTATGAGAAAGGGAGGAAATATCGCCTATGTTACCCGCTGAGTCCTAAGGAATAAGTTTCCAAATTTTGAGTCCGATCGGTCAAACGGTACAGATTTGCATCGAAAATATGTTAGAGAGAGGGGAAAGGATAACAGAATAGGGGGGAAACATCAGCTTTGTTCCCCGCCGAGTCCCAAAGTATAAGTATTCAAATTTTGAGTCCGATCGGTCAAGCGGTACAGATTTGCATCGAAAATATGTCAGGGGGAGGGGAAGGAGTATGAGAATAGGGAAGAAATGTTGCATATGTTACCCGCTGGGTCCTAAAGCATAAGTATGCAAAATTTGAATCGATTTGGACAAACAGTGTGGATTTGTGTAGAGAACAGACAGAGACAGACATCGGGTAAAATATGCGACATCCCCCCCCCCTATTCTTTTAACCCTTCCCCTCCGCTTATATATTTTCGATGCAAATCTATACCATTCGAAACGAGCCTTTGTTTACCCTCACAAATTTATTTTAAACTTAATCCTTAACCCGTGCAACGCCGGGTAAGGACAGCTAGTGTATAATAAAAGTACGTCATTTTTCACGGGTTATAGCTAGTATACTTATAAAGTAGAACATGCGGTGTATCCACATGAATCAAATATATTTCGAAATAGAACAGGAATTGGAACAGACTCGTATTTATTAACAGACCCTGATATTCTTCGGATTACGTAACTATAAATTATTCGTGGACAATTTGAGATGAGGACGTTGAAGATAATTATAGACCTTTATAATATTTATGAAAGTTCAATTTACAGGCATCCAAAGCGGTGTAATCAGCCTCACTTTGCCCAATTCTATTTATTTTAGAGCCTAAGAGATTTTTTTAATTTTAATTAAAAATTCGAGGACTTCATCTAAATTTCAATAATATTACTGGCCAAGTACGAATTCTTTGAGTAATTTTGTAATAAATAGTTAATTCTCCGAGTTATTTTTAAGTAATTATAAGTGGTCACATCTTAAAAGCATTCTAAGGCAATTGATCCAAAACCAACCTTTACGTAGTTTAATTTGTGGTTTCAAAAGCAATGGATAATAATTTAGACTATTCAAGTTTAATTCATGTTTGAATTTGTATAACATTTTCATTCGCGTTTTTCAACTATGTTATTTAGTCATTTTGGGCATATTTTTAATCTTTATTATTTTTATACAATTTTCATAAGTGCATTAAAAGTAATTGTAATGTTTTTCATTATTTGAATGCCGAAAAATTATTTACTTGTAAATATGCTCTAATTTCGTTTAATATAATCTCTAATTTCATTTAATATAATCTCTTGTAGATTTAATATATTTTTCCAATATTCTTGTTGCAGTTCAAATCATTGAGATCATGATCGTAAAAAAACATGTATTGGTCACTTATTCTTACAATTTTAAGTATGCTGTTTCGATGTCGTTATCCGGTGATATTTTTCTTTTGTCATTTGAATTTAAATATTAATAACCGAACCTAACGTAACGTATCTAAGAACAATCTAAAATATTAAGTCGTTCTTTATTTATATACTAGTGGAACAATCACAGCAAATAATAATAACAACGACTTGCCTTGCGTGACCGCGCACCATAAATATTTAATTAATTAAATTCGGGTTTTATTCCAGTAAATTATGGACAATACGGACAGAAAGACATACAGACGGACATATAGCGAAATAATAATTTTTGATTACATTTCCAAGTAATGAAGTTATCTAACGTAGATTTTTAAAACAAACTAAAACAGATTAAGTATTTATCACACAGAAATGCTTAGAAAAAAATTAATCTTTCGAAAAATACCTATAGTTTTTACCAGTTGTTGAATCTATAACTTTGATTCGATTGCCTGTAGAATTTTTATGCTTTACCTTTTAAATTATAGCAATCTTGCTGATGCCGTTACCAGTTAAAAAATACACTTTTTAATTTAATATTTCCCAAACACTTTCGAGTAGAACCTGCTAGATGGCGTCAGAGTTTTCACTACATTTTAATTAACTAGAATACTTCAATGCTTTTAAATACACATTTTATTTATGCAGTTGCGATTATTCAGGACAGATTTAACTGATAATTAAAACAAATGAGATATATTGCTTATTAAAAATGTTCTCAGGTTTTCAAAATCGTTCAGAATCTTCTGTGTGTGATTTTCATCACACATATTCATCACATCAGCCTTGATAATGGACTCTGCAATGGGATCCAAAACGTCGCCCTGAGAGGTCATAATATCCCATGAAAATACAGAAGATCGCTTATTTAAATAAAGAAACAAATCTATCTTTCGAAAGTATAGGTAGTTGCTACCGGGACTTGAACTCGGAACTATATTTTCTTCTTTGAAATAATTTTAATTTGTTTTAAAACCCAATTACCTATTTTAAAAACCAATGTTACTCTCGTAACACAGCGCTATTTTCGAGAGTATAATGGCGCGGAATCCTTTCACAGTTTTCAGCGTCGTGTTTTAAATATCAAACTAGATAGTCTCGCAGAACTTATGAAAATGAATTCGTTGTTCAAAACGGATACACTGAAACCATAAAGAACACCTCCGCCAGCCATTGTCGTAACCCTTTATCTCAGCCAGTCATATTTTTAGTGGACATAAATAAGCGGGACGACTGAATTTTCCGTAGCTGAAAGCTAACCTGTGGGAATAAAACAAGTTGTTATTAGTATTACGTGTGCTTTCATCCCCACGTGCGAAATCTCCCTGATTTTGGGACCGCACTCGAAGCACTTTATGGTGATTATTGTTCATAAACACCCTACAAAATTTTGCCTTCGGTATTATTTATTTTTATTTTATTTTTAAAAATATTTCGAGCCTCCTTTCGTGTGCGGGGTTTTCGTTTTTTCCGTGCCTCTCTTAAATTCAATCGTTGGCTACGATGTGAAAAATAATATATTTTTAAATTATATTATTTTACGTGATTTATTCGATCGGCTGAGTTTAATCTTGGCTGGTTATTTTATTTTTCACCAACACAACTGACAGAAGCAAACTTCTTTTTTATTATTATTATTTTATTTTATTTAAAATATAATGGAAACCTAATAACATTTTTACATAATTCAATATAAGAAATAATAATAATATAATTTAGATACAAAGTCATTTTTTTATAGTTGGCTGAGTTTTAGCATTTTTTTCACATCTGTTTTGAATTTATCAGTGGTCAGTTGTTTGATCTGTTGTGGCAGGTCATTGTATAGTTTTAATCCGTTGCAAATTAGTCGGGATTGTCCTGTTTTTGTTTTGGCGTGTGTTCTGTGATAGTTTTGAGCCATTCTAGTGTTGTGTTGGTGTTTTTCGTGTATTTTGTGTAATTTTATGTCTTCATCTTGTATTTCGCCAATTGCTAGTCCGTGAATGATTTTAAGTGTTTCGATTTTTGTAATGCTTTCGATGTTTAATTGTTGTGTTATACGGTATACAGTTTCAGTTGGTGTCCGGTATTTCAGATCATAGAACATTTTTAGTATTTTGTTTTGCTGTCGTTGGAGTCTGTTTAGGTTAGTTTTGTTTCCGGTTCCCCAGAAGGGTAACAAATATCCTATCCTACTCTTGATGTATGCCTGGTACATCAGAATTTTTACAGTCTTTGGTGTGATTTCGTATATTTTGTGGAATAGGCTGGTCAGTTTTGTCAGTGAGTCAATTACTTTGTCTATTTGAAAGGTCCATTTGAGTTGTCTGTGTATGTTGATTCCTAAGTATTTAGTATTTTCTAGTTCAGTGAGTGTTTTGTTATGTATTTATGTCCATTTATGCGTTTTCCGTTTGGCCTCAAAGTTAATGTAGTTACATTTTTGAGCATTTAAGTTTAGAATATTTCTTTTTGTCCACTTTTTTACTTTATTTTACTTTTGGTCTGCGATATCTTTACGAGACGGTCGGCTGCAAAACAATTTATTGTGATTCGTTGTAAAGTTGTATTCCATTAATGGAAATTATCGTTCACTTTTTTAATCTGCTTAAAAAATATATATATTTTGAATACAAAAATTTATTTTACATTTCAAAAATCACAATACTGACACCAACAAAATATATATCAGACGTAGCCACTTATTTCAATATTTTAATTAACACAAATTAACACTTTTTAAAATATTTTAAGGCATTTTAGCCATTGCTGATTGAGGTTAGTTTTTTATATCAATAGCGATTTTTTAGTAAGTGATTCATTAATTTATTGTTAAGTGGAGAAAGTCACATAATTAAACTTAATGCTATTCTTTAAATTACACTATTTCGCAATATATCACTCGTATAAGAACCCTTTATTATCGCTGTGAATACTTTATATATCGCTCGTAGAACATTAAATTCTTGCACATAGTATTTATCGCATTTATTCATTTCGACACTATCGGAGGATTCTTTTCCTTTCTAAAGTTTAAAGAAAATTCCTGTCTCTCTAGGCCATTCCAGGCATCTCACGAGTGTTGTAGATAATTGTAGACTGTTCTAGAAGGTTGTAGAGATTATTCATGATGATCATTAAATTGGGTGAAAAACACAGACTTTGTTAACCTATACGTGAGTTAATTGTATATTTTACTACTAAAGTTTCGCGAGTATCAGAATCTCTCGACAGGTGAAGTATTTAACTGACCACACTCAAATACAGAATTTTATCAAGTATTACTATATACTCTTCAAACAGCTGAAAGTTCCAACGCACCTTGAAAATTCAAAATCATTCATATTCGTCAAAAACACGTTGGAACAGACATCATGAATAGAGTTCGATAAAAAAAATTAAAATATAACGTTCATACAACATTTTTTGCTGTTATTATTTTTTTTCTAATTATTTTATTTTTAAATCAAATAACTCTTTGTTTTACACCACTTTATTGAGTGTAACCAACTAGTTTCGGCTCACAGCTGAGCCTTCATCAGGGTTAAATAGTGACTACTTAGTGACGTACAAACGGCGAAATTTATATTTATGAATTTTATAACACCTACTATGAAACCTAAACTTTCATCTGTATTTAAGTTCCATACGTTTAATTTACAAAATATATATACTGTAGTTCTTAAATCTATTGACTTTGTTTTATATTGCTACACCAATAGATAATTATTAACAATGGGTGTACGTAAATGAAATTGAGATAAAATGAGGGTTGTTTAGTTTCCTATTTCACTTACGCACTTAGTATTGACTACTTACGAGTTAGCCATGGCTATCACAATAATGTTTTGTGTCTAGAAGTGTTTCTTTTTTATTGGGTATCGATAATGAGCAAACTAATCAGTAATTTAATATGTAATCAACGCGTGGTTCCGCTTCGGTCTGCGTTGTTTGCAAACTCGCTGTTTCAGATTAAAGCAGTTAACAACACAGAGAAACTACGATTTCTTTGTTTTATTCCTTGGGTACCGTTTTCTTATCTTCTCGCCTTTTATATTCGTGTTAAACGGAAAACACTTAGCATCATTTTAAGACTGCGCGGGGCTTTCCTCGACTTGTTAGTTAGTTAACTGAATTAAGGGGCGCGCTATCTCGCGAAGTGCGCGCGAACATGTAAACTTTACAACAGTTTGTACCTTAGGCACGTATCCGGAATTCGGTTCTTACTAAAATTACTACAGGGCAGATAGCCCACTAACATTATCGTTAGCGGATTCAAATTAATTACGCGGCCCTGTTTAAATCCATAGATTGGATCTCTAAAGACAATACTAAACATAACTATTATTTTTACTGTATTGTAGTATATCATAACCAATTTTCATTACATTGATATAACCAAGTACAAATTCTTTGAGCAATACTGTAAAAAAAACTAATTTCTTTGAGTTATTAAGTGAGCACATATTAAAAGGATTCTACTGTTCCAACAAGAGGCAAACGATCAACTTTGGCATAGATAATGTTTCGCACACGATCAATCCAGCGGCATAAAATTGAGTTTTTTAAATTTAATAAAAATAACAATATATGGCCGTGTGTGTGTATGTGTAATTGTTACCATAAGGTTTATTTTTTGAACATTTATGCATTTAGTTTATAATATTTCTTATACTCGCGTCGAGGCCTCGACAACTTGAATAGTTTTAAGAATTTTTTGTAATTTTATTCTATATGTAATTTGTAATTTTTTATTGTAAATAAAATGAGTGGAATTAGCGGTCTTATTACTGACGAATCCTGACTGGAGATATAAGGTTTTGTGCATTATTAGGACATCCGCGAGATTCGGAAATAAACGTATCTCACTGTGGAGGATGACGGCCGATCTCGTGGATTAAATTAAATAGCAAAAATATATTTTTGCAAGTTTTCAGATAACTGCGCAGCAGATTTGAAAGGCCGTTAAAATGGTCAGGCAGGCCGACGCGACAAGCCGGCGCCTGGCGGGGGCCGCTGGTTTATGGACCAGACGTACGCGGCGCGTGGAAAGTTTGCAACGCCGTAAAATCAGAAAGTTCACGAGATGAACTCAGAAAAAGTGCACAAAACCTGGCATGTCATTTCCTGTCAGAATTCGTTATAAAATAAAGAATCGGATTAGTTTGGAAGGAGATACATCGAGAGATAGGAATCGGCCTTTTTTGAGGCGATTTATGAACGCCGACACATCCGGACACATTGGTACTAATTAAATTCACATGCGGATGTGCCAGGCGTTCAATTTGACGTAACATTTACATATGTACACCTCCCTGTTCGGGAGATAATTTGGCTAGGCGGGCAAAATAGTCCGTCTAGAGGATGGGCCGGCACGTTATGATCCGCTCGGGAATGCTGCGCTGACCACCATCCGCCACTGGGTATTCTCGAGATGTCTCTCCCCTCCCTTACTAATCCCATTTTGACCGTTGATTTCCCGCTGTGTCTAGATTTTAAGTATAAATAAAGGAAGATTCCGCAGACTCAGCATCCTCAGTTCGCCGAGATTACTTTTACCTTGTTACGCTGCCGGTCCGCGGAATCGTGTTTTGAGAAAAAAGTGCCTTTTATTTTTAATTTAAATTCCTGAAAAAGTGTTTTTTGTTGTTGCTTTCGAATTTACCTTTGTGCTTAAAATATTATAAATTTCTACTGAATTTCTCCCACCGTAACACGGAGACCCACCCTATATTTAGCTATTTTTAAATTCGGTTTTTTAGCCGCTCGGGTTTTAAAATATTTTGGGAATTTTTAAATAGTTTTTCGAACTTGGTATGGCCCTGTGCGTACCAGATAAGCTTATGGTTTCGAAAGCAAACCATCATATTTATTGTACCTATGCTATCCAATTCATGTTTGAATTCATATAAAAAAACATACCCACAAAAACCAAGTTTTTACAATACTCCCTTTCTCATTTTCGGGTTGCATGTCTACCAGATGCGTCGGAATCTCTATACAACTTACAGAGTTGTATGAAAAAACCATTAAAAATTTGAAAAATCCAAAATTATACTATAATTTATTTTTTTTAACGAAAATTTGATAGATCTTCTTGATCGTCGCCACGAGTCTACTTGCAAAGTTTCAGCTCGATAGGATCACGGGAAAAGGTCAAAAATCGATCCAAAGTTTTTTCGACGGCAAGCAAGCAAGCAGAAGCCATGAATTAATATAAAGGGAGTAAAAATTCTTTGCTATTTTATACGATTTTAGTCATTCCTCTTTTCTTTCTTTTATGACTTAAATGCATTTTTTGAAATAATTAATTTAATTAATCCAATTGGTTTACACATTTGATCTGTTTTTTTACTAGCTGTAATAAATCAAAAATGACGGTACTTTTACACGTCGGTTCCTAAAGAATAAGTATTTATTTATTTATAAGAAAATAAAAAAGGAAAAAATAAAATAAAAATAAAAAAAGGAAGAGAAAAATGTTTTACTATAATCCATATAAATATAAAATATGCTCTGGATATGGAGCTGAAAGTAAGTTTTAATCATAATTTATTGACCAAATCAAGTAAACAATTAATAATCGTTATATTATTCATTTTTATTCATACATCTCAGATTTGCAACATTGGCACCAAGATTGGCAACAAAAGTCGATATAATCAGATGGTAAATCCGCTCTGAGTACAAAACAAATACCTAACGAATGACATCTCGTTGATGACTCTCACCCTCAATGGGGGCTTTGACGCAAGTCTCATCCATGTTCAAGTTATACATCCTCTAACCTTCACGGATATGCAGAATCGCATAATCCAATCGGATCAAAGGCACAGTTTCAAAGACGGATAATATACATGTGTCCCGCATCTCGACGTCAAGCCGAAATCGGGTGATAGGCCAAGTCATAATAGTTATCAGAAAAATATTTTAAAAAATCTTAGTCATGTGTTTTAAAAATTATAAGCATTTAAAAAAAATCAAAAAATCTACACCCTGTGACGGTCTTTTTACTCCTGTTGGAAAGGACCCCGTTGTGTATTGTAATAACTTCAAATTCTTTTATAGGAGCAGTGTTGGAAACGATTGCATAATAATGTAATATAAACATCTAACGAGTCTAATAATCTATACATTTATGTTGCGATAAAATACGTTCACCAGAAAGATTTCGTGTATTAGAAATAAAACATTTCCGTTTGGAGACAACCCAATAAAATCGTTCTTAAACGATGTAGAAAAAAACACACATATTAAATAACACTGAAATTAATAATTATAAACACTTTATGTTAGTATATTCTTACCATGAATGGTTTCGTCCTAGACGTGCGTGAACCTGTTCATATTAATTTCGTGGGAAAATAATACATATATTTGCTATCTACGAAATACAACATTTTGAAGCGAAACTTCTTTATTAATAAATAGATAAGGTCTCAGGATAGTCTGTTCGTAGGAATTCTATAACAGCCCTTGAGTTTATATGAAGTAATGGTTTCTTTGAATGCTAAATTTTGTTTTAAGCCCCCAGCATCTCTGCTGGGGGGGCCAAGGCTCCGCGCCCGCCTAGACCCGGTGGCCAGCTTCCTAAGTAACTAAATGACTTACTGCATCCCGAGAGTTCTCTTCTTTACGAGATGTGATCCTGTGACGCCCTTCTTCCAGGCTTATAATTGAGATGGCCGTACTCTTTTGGTACGAGTTTCTGATGATGTGTGTTGTCTTGAGGCGCCTTTCTTTTAGGCCGGTGTTTGAAGAAACATGTACTCTTTTGGTACGAATTGATGACGATATTAGCCTCCTTTGCGGGCATAGTCAGCGATGTTTCTCTCTTGATTCTTTCTTGATCTCATAATGCCTTTTCAGAATGGCGTCCCACGACTCTGCATCTTGTAACATTTACTTTGATCAAATGTTAGAGTGTTAGTGACATATTTATAATATCCCAGCTATTCCATATGAGTGAATTTATTATTTATTATTTCCATATGATTTTTATACTGTATCTAATTTATTTATAATTTATTATTATTTATTATAATTTATTATCTAATTTATTTATAATTTATTATTTCCATATGATTTTTATACTGTATCTGGCCCTGTCTTTCTTACAGAGGACGAAATAGAAGATAACGTTTTGTATCAAGGTTTTACAGCATTCAAGCATGGAAATCCTTCCAAAGACAAAGGGAACCTTTTGTGGGCTATGTGGCCCTGCGCCTGTGAGGAAAGAGGTCGGTTTATTGACGACCCCGAGCAACATGGAGGACCCCGCCTTTAAGGGACCCTGCAGGGGCTTGTGCGGGTTCCACATCCAGTTAGGCCATCATAAACTAGATATCCCCAATCTTTAGTTAGATCTCCCCATTCTGTCTTTTACTCGATGTTCTGAAGCTACTTATTAAGCCGAATATTACGAGGCACTCGAATCATAAAGAGTTAGCTGAAGACCGGGTGTAATGATTGCGCAATACCTATGCAAAACAATTATTATAATGCTACTAAGCATTTCTTATAGAACTCCCGTGTATTCAATTGTTAGTAAAATAGTATAAAAATCCCCATGCATTAAAATATATTCGTTTGGAAGACATTCTCGTACAATTTGGAATGATATCTAGTTACGCAATACATAACGCGTCGACAATTATTATAAATCCATTAAACACTGCCTATAGAACTCCGCAAAATCAATTGTTAATACAAATAGTATAAAAATCCTCAAGTATCAAAAATATATTCGTTCGGGAGATACTCCCGCACGAATTGAACCAATATCACACAAGGAAGCGTGATATTAATTACACATAATCACTCCGATTTCAAATAATCTCAAAATAAATACATCTCTGCTTATTTATATTATTTATTAACTGTATTTATTAACATATTTATATTATGTATTAACTGTAATAAATAATATAAATGTGTTCCTTAGCTGTTACACAGTGACGGTATGATTCTCTCCGGCACTGGTAAAGGTAGATGCCTCCACACGTTCGGACAGCGACTCCGTCCACGAATACTGTTCTCAAAAATGAAGACTCTGGCTATCGTCTCTCGGGCAGCGCCTCCGCTCGCAAGTGATGGGCTCCAACTGAAGGGGCTGAGTATACAGCATTCGCTCCTTTTATAGTAGCGATTGCAACATAATTCTGAAATCCACGCTGTGCAGTACGTCATCTTGGGCGTCTCTCATTGGCCAAATCCAGTCACCTAGATGGTCGCGATTGGCTCAATCCGTCGCAAGGCAACGCGCACCTGTGATTGGTCCGTTTCGTTAAAATAATAGTAAAGCACCCGCTACACGCGAGACTTACTGTTCCGATTCAGAAATAATAAAGGCTCGTTCGCACCTACTTACAAGGTCGAGTCTATTAGGATTGCCATAAATAATATTAATTTAACACAGAATTATATCTATGGTATAATAAAGATCTAAGAAATATTATTTGTATAGCTGAATATTCGATATTTTGTCAGCCTCTTGTAATACATAGAATCCTGAGAAGAAATATATCATGTTTTTACTTTGATATGAACGATTGATCGCCGCGAGGCGCTTCGCGTCCTTTCCATATCAAAATTAAAATGCAATTGCCAAGGGAGGGGAGCGGGAAATTTAAAACAACACCACCAATATTTAAATATTTACACAATTTATTTTCAACTAGACACAATTCTTATCTTTAGACTTATCAACTAAAAAAAATATATATCACTAACCTAAAACTAATCCTAGCCTAAGCGCAAGCAGTCCGAATTTACATAACTTTATCGTGTCTTTGTCACTTATCACTACAAAAAAACGTATCGTTCGCAAACACTCGTCTTCACTATTCGCGGCCCCCATAGCCGCAGTCGCGATTGCCGCGGGTGGCTTCCTCTACCACACCGCGTCGCGTGCTTACTACGAGCGCGGGGCCCTCCCGAGCCGCGCGCGTCTTGCCGCGTCGGTCGCGGGATCCGCGCCTACATCTGGCGGGGGCGCGGTGTCCTATCCCAGGCCACGCGCTCTGTCCCGCCGATCGTAGCCGCTGCATTGCATCGTCGGGAGACATCTGGCCTTCCTCCTGGAGGACCGGCCGCCATCGAAGCAAGGTGGCCATCCTCGTCGCCGCGTCTTCTTCTCTGCGGGTGGCGTCCCGAGGCTGGGACTCGCCCTCGCCGGGAGGGCGGTCGGGGCGAACTAATCTCGGGCTGCTCGCAGCACCGCACCGATCTCTCTTCTCGCTGCCCAGGGAGCCTCTCCCCGCGCACCCCTTCTCCATACTCACAACCCTCGCGGGGGTCGGATACGTCTGAAACTTTCGCGCGGAAATATGTTCGGCGCGAAAACCATTATACCCGTGGGCAATGTTCGTAAATTACTGCTTGCGTTATTATATCTAATACTAGTTACGAAATAATATTTACACTATAACAAATCTTATTCTAAAATAACAATATTATTATAACTTATTCTACGGCCTAAAATGTAATTATCAAGTAATCCAGCAAAACAAGGAATGTGGCGTATAGCCGCATCTGTCTTGCTGGTCCAAAAAAAAGGTCGAACTCATGGACGGATTTCCGAGAATTGTGCGGTACGGACCGACACCATTTTCACCCCGGTTATATCAACTTTTAAACGATTCAAAATAGAAGGAATATATTTTTGATGTCCATACTTGGTTTTTTGAATATTATTATTTTAAGATTTTCTAAATTTATTAAATCTATCTCTATGTCGACCATCACAAACTTTTGTCTAAAATTCAAATCCAACTGCTCCAGCTTGGAAGAATATCACTTTTTGACCAAACCAAGAATTTAAAATCAATACTGTGCCCAGGTTTAACTAACTGTTTTTTTTTTAATATTTTTCCGATGACTATTATGACTTGACCTATCACCCGATTTCGGCTTGACGTCGAGATACGGGACACCCTGTATACATTACAATTACAGTTTTAAAGCCAAATAATTCATTTTTAGGCAAAAAATTAATTTTAATCCAATTTTTTGTACAACTAAAATATCTTACTATATTTTTGCTGTCATAACAGCTTATTTTTCCTATTAGATAGAATTCCCATCTAGACTATTCTGCTACTTGTTATAAGAAAAAGCCAATTTTCTCAAATAATTGTTCCATCTACGAGACTTATCTGAAAGCTTTGGGCGAGGCTTATTCTATTACAGTGGGGCTTTCCTGTATAGCCATTAGCAGCTTTTTAAGTTGGTCAAACCATTTAATCCACATTCGCTCCTTAATCAAGTTAATTTATTCAAAGTGAAGTTCAAAATTTTGAACAGGTTCATTACGGAACTTTTGCGAGAATGTCTATTTTAAAATTGATCGAAACTGACAATGTACATAGACATTCGTTGTAAATGTCACTGAAACGTTTGCTTTTTATTTACGTTTTGTAAATAAAATGGACATGTACCTTTTTTTTAAAAGATGAGATTTTTTACCGTCAAAATTCTAACGTTTCAAAACATAATTTAAAAAAAAACACTATTTTTTACACTACTTTACAATATCACTATTACATATTTCTGAAACTTCCACTTTCTTCTTCAGGTGAGTGTAACCTATACATACTCACTTGAAGAAGAAAACGAAGGATCCAAAACATGTAGGTACTAATGATATTCTAAAGTAGTGGAAAAAACGAAAAATAGCGTTTTTATTCATAATTAATCGAAAGGATTTCCATACGCCACCCCATTCAAATATGTTACAAAATATTATTGGTTTTAAAAAAAAACACAATTCGTGTGTTTTATCGATGCTCATATCCTACAGTTTAATTGTATGTTAGTACACTAAGTTTCCTATTTATTTTAAAAGTCCCATTTCATAAAAAATCCTATTAAATTACTTGAAATTGAAGTAAATGTTGGGGAAACCAGACAGTTATGGGACACCGACAGTTATTGGAGAAGGTGGTAGTGATGCGGCAAAAATAATCATATCCTTTGGTAAAAAGTTATGAATATTTTAAATAGAAGTCACCCTACTAAATACTAACCATTGTTAATATCATCTTTACCGACCGCACAACGACATGTTTAAAATAAAATATTTCTGAAATATGATGACAAGTTTCTTGGTGGACACGGAATTTGTTAAGGAATTCGCAAGAGATAATACATTGATAAGAGGTTATTGTGAATTAGTTTATTAGTATTTAATTGTTAATGTTAATTAGTATATCAGTATATGAAATCCATTACCTTATGTTGTTGATTTTTAAACAATAAATATAACGTTAGTATTTTTTTAGAAGGTGTCTAATAACTGTACCCGTCAAAGACATTTTTTATATTATTGGACGGCCGTCCAATAAAAGAAAAAAATCATTTCTAAAACATTAAAAAAATCGTCATTTCTATAATATGTGAAATGACAATCAAAATGAAGAATAAAGTCAAATATTCACAATGGAAATCATTTTTCCATGCAATATGTATTCGAAAAAGCCTTGCAATTCATATCCCTGATAACTTATGTGTATGTCATATTTGTTACAATGTGGATACTGATGGTAATGGAGACCAAAGTAATTAATCAGTAGATAAACTATAAGATTTAATTTGGAAAACAAATTAAACTTGCATTTCTCTTTCATTTTTGTTACATGTCCAATAACTGTAATTTCGGTGTCCAGTTACTGAAAAATTTATCCAATTACAATTTGTTTATTTCCAAATTACTTTAACAGATATTTAAAAAAACAATTGTTTATTTAAAAACTTATTAAATGATTGAATAGATGGTATTTATTTCAAAGCGCAGTTTCATTTCCTGGAATTTAGGTACTCAATCAAAGAAAAAAAATGTCCCATAACTATACGGTCTCCCCTACTCACTTGTTTCACATTAATTTCAACTTAATTTTTACGGAGTCAACTAAACTTGAGCCTCTCGAATATCCTGTCTACCTATTTATATTTTCAGCTGCTGTATTTGAATCCAATTTCGGTACTTTTTAAGATGATTTTTTTGCCTAAATTGTGAAATATGTAGTTTTTAATGAAAATACGGTTTGTGAATATACAATTTTAGAACACAGTTCCATAATATTTAAAACAAATATTAGGTCCTTACATATGAAATTGACGTTTAGTATGGGAGGAACATAAAGCCGATTTTTTTTATTATAATATATTTATTTAATCAAAGTATGTACCATTGCTATCTATGCACTTTTGCCATTTCATAGGTATTTCATCGATCCCTTTACTAAAAAAACCATTCGGACGGGAATCAATAAAATCTTTGAAGGCGGTTTGGACTGCCCCATCGGAGTTGAATTTTTTCCTTTGCAAGAAGTTATCCAAATTTCGAAAAAAATGGTAATCTGTTGGGGCAAGGTCCGGAGAGTACGGTGGATGTCTTAGACATTCCAATTGAAGCTCCTCTAATTTGGTAGCCGTCTGTTGTGCAGTGTGTGGTCTAGCGTTATCGTGAAGCAGCAGTGGCCTAGAGCGATTAACCAGCCTCGGTTGTTTAGCAGCTAGCTTTTCCATCATGGTTTGCAGTTGCTGACAATAGACATCTGCCGTAATCGTCTGGCCAGATTTAAGAAAGCTGTAGTGAACGACACCAGCACTAGTCCACCAAACGCTCACAAGTAACTTTTTTGGAGTCAATTTTCGCTTGGGGCATGGTTGGCTGGTTCGGCAGGGTTCAGCCATTGCGATGAGCGCTTCCGATTATCGTACAGGATCCACTTTTCATCACAGGTAATGATTCGATTTAAAATCCCTTCATTATTGTGCCGGTTGAGTAATGCAACGCAGCAGTCAACGCGCGTTTGTTGATTTGCTTCACTCAATTCGTGAGGTACCCACCTTTCAAGCTTTTTCACCTTACCAATTTGCTTCAAGTGGATTAAAACAGTTTTATCACTAACACCGCAGCCTGCAGCTAACTCGGATGTGGTTTGCGATGGATCCGCTTCCACAATAGCCTTCAATTCTTCATTATCAACTTTGGTCTCCGGCCGTCCACGGGGCTTGTTCTGCAGGTCGAAATTTCCAGAACGAAAACGTTGGAACCAAAAACGCACTGTGTTTTCTTTTGCGGCACCGTCGCCATACACATCATTAATCCTTCGAGCCGTTTCTGCAGCACTGGTGCCACGGTGGAACTCGTACTCGTAAATAACGCGATATTTCAAGTTTTTCATTTTGTAAACTGAGTGACGTAAAGAAAAAAACAATTGAGGAAAAAACAAATGAATTATAATTTTCAAAACACAAATACATGAGTAAATAGCTGTATAAATTTGGATTTGGAATTCCTAGCCAAAGAGAAGATATTTGAGATCAAATTTGCCAGTACGGCAAAACCTCAATTTCATATGTAAGGACCTAATATTAATTGAGAAACTAAATATTTATTATTTTAAATGGTTTACGTATCGAAATTATTTTGTTCAACTAATTGTTTTATTTCATATTTTTCTACGTGGATTTAAGATGTTGTGTATCTTCTTCCAGATGTCGCCGCAGAATAGTATAACGGGGAGCACCATCGGACTATCAGGAGCCTCAACCCTCGGCAGGCCACCCCGCCGGAGAGATCACATCATCACCAACACCATTCCTGGTCCAGAGAGTTGTGTCTAATCCCAAGTCTGATCCCGTAGAAGCAAGTTTCCTAAACAGTGTATACCATGAACAATTATCGTGACAAACTTGTAAATATTACCTCTTCTGTGTATATTGTTAAAATAGCGTCTAAATTTCTTTTTAACTTTGGTGAAGAGACATTATCTATAAAATAAATCAGTCGGACACTTGTCGTATTTATAAATACAACTGCGAGTACCATGTCTGTCAAGATTTACAGCCGATGTTCGGAATGCGTAGAAAATATAAATAATGGCTTTGCGCAGATAATTTGGGACGTGTATTTAGATTGCTCACGAAAGTATGAAAAGTAATCTTAATCAGTCCTGAAAATAACAAAATATATGAGACGTCGAACTGAGCATAATTGATATAGATAACCATTGCAAAACGTGTGAGCCATCTACTCCTGGACAGTGCCGTTACAATCCAATGTATTGGATTTTTATTATTATTTATTGGACTTTATTGGACAATCTATTCATTCTCTGTGCTCCCGTTCCTTTTAAATAGTGTTTGTGTGTGTATGTGTGTAAAGCAATTCGATAGAACTTTATCCAATGCAGATTTTTTAATTGCGGTGTCAGTTAATTATCCTTTTTTTATTAGCAACACTTCGTACGTCAAAAGATGATCTTCTCTATTACTCCACATGAGGTGGTGTTAAGTATAAGAACAAAGACTGTTTTTGTTATAGTGGTGGATCGCTGAAAACTTCTGCTGTATCGTCAAATGAAAGAGTTGTTGATGGTCCGGAGGCAGAAACATGATTTTTCTACGTCCACATTTATATTAGAATACCTTGTGGCCTGGCTTGAGTGGGTATTTACACTGTCCCCACTCAGCCAGTCCGGTGATGTGGTGGGGACACAATTTACCCCCTCCATATATTTATTCAACGAAATAGTAACCCACAGGCGACATCGGTGCCGTGCCGTAGTCGCCTCTTCGTAAGGAATAAATATCATACAAAATATAAGCCCTTTTCAGGGCTGATTTGCGAATTTTGTTCGTAACAGGCGGCATTGTTCGTTAAACATCGAATACACTGATCCCAAATGCTATTATTTTACAAAATAAATCAGATTTCATACATGACGATTAGTGGGTTAGTTGTAATTTTAATTATTTTTAATCGGCCATTAAGTAATATTTACACTTTTTTATATTAAAGTCTGGTGAAAGTATACCCGGCCAGGCCTAATATAACCTAACCTAACCAATCACAAAAATCAAAAAAAATCATTGTTTCTCATATTATCATTAAGATTCTTTGCACAGGAATAACAGTAGAACTAGATGAAGATGATTTATAAGGAGCTTTTGATGTTATTTGTTTTGTGAGAAAGCCATTATTATTCTTTCTACGTAGTTTTAGAAACATTTCGAGATCCTTGAACCCCATATTTCGCGAAATTGTCAGTTAGAGGTATGTTCATTCTGGGTTATCTATCATCTCAAGTCTCACTTCAATAATTGATTTAATACTGAGTTGCGTCATTCTTAGCGACGACGAAGAGAGTATTGATTTATGACGCGCGAGTGTATTATGAAATTCGAGTTGTTGATCAGGGCAGACATCGTAGAAGAGTCTACAGCAATAAAAGCCTCAATATATAAAACATTAAAAGAAAGGCTAGTTATTGAAGATATAAAATAAACATTTTGATTAAAAGGTGAATAAATTTGTATATTTTAAATTTAATAAATATATATATATGAACTATTTTATCGAAAATGTGTAATAACCATAATTATGATTTGTTGTATCTTACAAAGATTTTTGAAGACGCACAAGTTTCGTGCTAATACTGTTGATCGTTGTAAGTTTGTGAAGTTTTCAAATATTTTACCGACCAACCGTAGAAATGTTGTGATTCTGTTAACATATAATAATATATAAGTTTTCGCTCAATAATGTGAAGACCACGGCCTCAATGTAAGCCTAGTATATATAATACATGACATTTATATTGTAGGTATGGCCTAAAAATAAATTGTATCGAGTAATATTTATGGATTGTCATATGTTGTCTGTTTACGTTTATTACCGTACGTTTAACCGATACAAGTTACACAATCATACTAGCACAATATATTAATTCGCATCAACTTTATATTTTAAATATACAGAAATCTATATTTTTTGTAGACCCATAGTATAAAAAGGCGCCTAGAACACTTTGAAAATTATTATTAAAAATTATTGTTACTTTATTTCTACAATTTCCGCTATATGTATAACTTAAAAATAACATGTTACCTCAGGTAATCAATTCATTTAAGCTTATTGTTTTCTATCTATCGTATATTTTTTTATTTCTATGATTAAAAATTCAATGCAGTTTAAAAGGCATATATTTTTATTGTTTGTTAGTGTTTATGACCCCAGAGCTAGAGTAAAGTTACCACAAAATAGATGTCTATTGTTTGATGCCAAAAGTATCTATCAATGTCTGAAAAGTATTTTTGTTAGAGACTATTTTAAGGTAAATTCAGTTTACCACAAAAAAATCAACATTATAATTTTTGCTCTCCCATTGGTAAATTATCTACTTTGGTTTTTGTAGAAACCCAATTATATATATTTTGTACCTACATCTAAAAAAAGATTTATCTCGTATTTTTACTTATATACGACGTACCTACTCATTGCGTAATTAGGGCGATTTATTTTGTTTACTTTGAAAAGATTCCGCGAGATTATATTTTAATGAATGATTAAACAAAGGCATTAGAAAATTTTCGAACCATTATCAAAATTTCACTTTTCCTATTGCAATCCAGAATTCAAAACAAACTAAGAAATACAGAACCTAAACTCAGCCAATCAAAAAATCTCCGAAGTAAATATTATTTTGCACAGCGCACCGGTTCATCCGCGATCCCTGTGATTAGAGAAGGTAGTTACAGCTCCAGCCCACACAAGTTATCCTGTTATACTCTGTAACATGTGTTATATTCTGGCCTAGTCATATCTATAGCTACTTTCGGGTGTACGTTTGATATTAGTCAAATAAAATCGGGAGATGGCTGAACCTTTAACCTGCGATGCCATGTTGCTGCAAATAAGTAATATTTGCGTCCAATTTGCCCCGCATTGCTCGTGGACGATAATCGCACAGATTGTTAATCTGTTCAGAGTTGTGTGAAAATACTTAAATAATAACAAGTGTATATTATCTGGGCAGCATTTCCTAAGGCATTCCAGGCGGTTTCGTGCCAGTATTATATTGCTTTGAGCGTTCCATTCGGAATGCGAAATATTTGTTCGCGTCGGATGCCGTATGGGGTAAACATTCGATACATTCGAAATGGAATACTAAATTCCTCATATAATTTGGATCCAGGATTGAACTAAGTCCCAACTTACGGCCAACCCTAAAGTTTGAACTATTCTCACGTGCCGAAACTCGGGTCCGACTGTACCGGGCTCCGGGCTTTAAGGGTCAACAGCGGCAACCAGATAAACTCCCACAATCCGGGATGAAACTCTCACTTGTTATTTACTAATGTATTCATATCATTAGATCTTTCCAACGGACCGGACATTCGTTATGAGAGAATTTACAAAATCAACACTGAGAATACATTGTTTTTTTTTCATGAACTGGTGAAATAAATTACACAAATATCATAAATGTGTTTATTTTCGAAACATTCTTTTCGACGAATTAATAGCTTAAATATGATGAAACGAATACGAATACGAATATTAGTATTCGCCGAATATCATCACGAATATTAAAAACAAGCTATGTATAACTGAACGCAACGCAAATTACGGTTTGGCTGTGCAATCCCTCGCACCATTATCGGAGATTCCCTTAACATTGAATGAATGGATTTGTAATAATTGACAATTTGAAGTACTCAAGTTGTCAATTGTTACTTGTTTCACAGCAACGTAAGTTCTTTCATCTGGTTTCTTTGGGTTATTAATAAGGTTAGGTGCTCATTTCATGTAGTTTTTGTTTTGTAATACGTATTGTTCGTTCCATTTTATTTCCCTTGTGTGTAAAAATATTAACTCTTATAAAATAATTTCAAATTACCTAAATCTAATAACATGACCTCTCGTAAGCGTGAAGAAAGTGACATTGGGAAACATTTCGATAAGAAATCTGGTAACTTAAATTTAAATATGCTGGTGGTAAATTTTAATTATTAAATCTCTTAGTTAAAAAAGAACAGTGGTGTTTTATTTATTACCTTGTTGAATTATTCGTAGTCACCGAATAGAAGGTTTGACATTCGTATTCGGATTCATATTCGTGAATGTAGTATTCGTTGCATCACTAGCTTAAATAATAGAACAAAGTGTATTTAAATAGATTTCAAACATCATAACCACCACGTGGTCATATGTAGCACCTAGTTATCATCACAGGAAGTCCTCCAGTTATGTAAAGTTTTCTTGCGTCTTCCTCAATATTATCCCCAGTTTCTTCGAGGTCTTCTCGGGGTCGCACGTACATCGTCGAGCGGTCTTCGAAGAGCAACGTTGTCCGATTCGTCAAAAAAATCTGTAATAATTTATTGTTTATTATTTTTATTGCCCAAACAATATTTTTGAAATTTTAAATATAGTAAAACTGAAAAGTCCTATTTCTCATGTGTCTCGGCATGAGATGCGTTGAAAAAATAAAAAATGAAAAAACTAATATTATTTGTTAATAAAGATAAATTATAGGAGTCTCACGCATACAAAGCTATTTATATGGAAACGTTTGTGAAAGTCTTTGTAGGGTAACCTAAGGCTTATGAGCTGGCTTAAGTGATCACTTTACACGATGCAATATTCACCACCGTAAGAACATCCACACATTATCAAATTTTATTCTAAATCAGTTTCTTTCATATGTATACTCGAATGGACTATGCTAGAGACATCTATAATTATTATTAAATAATAATTATCCCTCTGTGAACAAAATCCATAAGTTGTGTTCTCAGAACTTATATATAAAAATATTGTTTTATATTTGTTTTTATTTCGCAATTCTTCTGCTTTCACGATTGCGTCAAGATAAATGCGTCTTCTTTCAGACATATTAAATTTATCTAGCTGCGTAAGACGTTTCTGTTAATTTAACGCAACTTTGCACAGTACCTGCTTTTATTCGTGTGTTCATCTATATTTTTCTTATATAATCTTATATTTTTCAAATAGATACTGATCATAGACCAGAATGTGTCAAATACCTTAATCTCTAAAAACATTCAAAGGCAGCCAGTTCAAAAGAATGATTAATAACGAGTAATTTAGCTAAAAATACATTTACAATTAATGGAAATTTAACACCTTATTTCATGTTATTTATTTTGAAATATTTACGTTCAACAATATTTTTTGTTAAGACCATACTAATTGTATTTACGAAAATAAAAATTAATACTACGTTATCGTATGTAGATACCTATTAACTACAACGTAGCATGATTCCAATTTTCATTTCGATTTTCTGTTATGTTATTCCAAGAAATTGTTTTAATATTAATTAGGGATGACTTACCTATGCAATATTGGTAACAAAATGGAGTAAATGAACGAATGAAATAAAATTTCTTCGCTAATTCCAGGCAGTATAAGAGTAGGTATTATACTTCCTCCTGCGCATTACCTACATAATAATACGACCTAAGGATGTGAATTCCATTCACGGCGCTATTCGTGGGGTAATAAATTAGAAAATTGACAAATAATCGTCCCGTTAAATGACAGTTGCGGGAATAATGGCGGGAAAAGCTCTCCCGCCCCGAAGCCGCCTCCGCCGCCGGTTTCCGGTGTCGGGAGCGCGGTTAGACTTCCGCCGGAAAGACGCGAATATAAATTTAAGCTGCCATATTAATTACCCATCGATTCTAAAATCAAACTGCATGAGTTCAAATAAAATAAGCCCCGATTCTAAAACCTAACTACGTGAGCTTTATTAAAAATACAAATCGGTTCTTAAATCAAGCTGCACTAGTTATAATATTAAAAACTAGCTGTGCCCGCGCGGCTTCGCACGCGTAGATTTCTAGTACACCGTTTCGATCGTCATAGAACTTTCGCGAACCTTCTAGAACATTCTCCTTCCAGAACTTTCGAGAAATTTATCGAATGTACAGGAACCTTCTAGACACACCGACACATTCCGCCACTCAGTTTAGAACCTTATAGAACTTTCTAGAACCTTCTTCTTCTAGAACTTTCTAGAGCAGGTTTTGCGGAAACTTCTAGACTCACCGACATAATCGGCGCGCCATTTTGAAACAATCTGAAGTATTTGCGGCCTTCCCATAACAAAACAATGTGCTAGAAAGCACATTTTCGTCACCCACTCCCACCCACGCACAGCCACCCCCACCATACTCGCATATTTTCGATGTGACACCAAGGGCTATCCACCACTATAACCAACGGTGGGTGGCTGTGGCTGGTTGTGGAGAAAACTTGGCGGGTAGGGAAACACGGGTTTCTTTTTATACACCTACATGTATATTGATAAGCTATGAAAAATAACGCGTAGGTTTGTCCACTTGCAGAGTTTGATCGCTTCTTTTATATTTCGCAGTTGTTCAGTTTTGGCTCGTTCAGACACTGTTTTTAAAAATAAATCTGGGGTGTGGAATTCTAGATTTTTCAAAAACCAAACATTTGATTTTTATCGGGTTAAACAGTCGTCATTTCATTTATCAATGTGCCAGTACTTTGTAGTGCTACATGATTATTTTAATTTTCACTAAACTACATAAATTTATTCTAAACACGTTCAGTAATTTTGTCACAATTCCCTATAGTTTTGAGACGAGCAGTAAATAAAACTGCATGTTGAGTTATTTTGTAATTTTTTTGTGCAGTTACGAGAAGGGTATTCGGTCTCATTATTGGTGTTATTAATTACATCGAGAGAGGGAGGACTCCTCTCAAAATTATATTAGTGGCAAAATAACTCAATGTGTGTGTAACAAAATTTATATTAGTGAAAAAATAAATAAATCATAGTTTCATCAAATGCAGTTCGTGACATCATAACCAGCAGTGTCCACGCCTTGTAGGTACATGCCTTACACTTATCCAACTCCAACCACGCACACGCGCACACACACACACACACATGCACGCGCACACACACATGGTGTTACACGTATAATACATTTAAAATATTCTAATGTTTAATATACCGGGTGCATTACTAATACAGAAAGATATCCTAATTTAGGCTCGATAAAAAAATTACGGAAATAAATTTAGAGTAATTCCGTATACAAAGAATTATTCAGTTCGGCAATTATTCAAGTACCTACACATTTTTTCAAATTCTCTAGGTAATCCTCAGTTTCTATCATGTGTTAAAAAAATATTATCGGTAACCAAATTTTTCAAATGAACCTTACTTTAATCATGATTCATATTTTATAGGAAAAATATTATTACTAATCCCGCATACGATCAGAGTACCACGCTTTGTACTCATGATTTACAAAGTAAACAAAATGTCTCTCATAATCTAAGTTATAAAACTACAAATTCGATTACATTTATGTACATGCATACAACAAAATATTTTATTATTTTATTGTTGTTTTCGCCTAAACCTTTATCTACTACGTAAGCATTTTTTTTAAATTTATTTAATATCTAAAATATTGATATAATATCATAGATATATAATAATGTCATAACATTGGAAGCTGAACCACAAAGAAAAACAATTTTACTAATCCAAATATTTTCTAAAACCTCATTTTACATTTTTATACCAAATTAAATTAAATAACAGAACAATTAATTTAAAATTATTTTAACAGCAACATTTAAGTTTGTATGACTTGTGTAATTTTAAACTTGTTTTACAAATTACCGTTTAATGCCAAATTTTGTACATGTGCTGTAAGCTAAATTTTATAAATTTTTAAAATGCTGGTGTAAATATATATATATATATATTTATGCATCACGATGTTTTAAGCCTTAAATGGGAAATCTGTGTATTTTACCGATTGTGAATTTCTATCTAGAAAATGATTTTAAAGGGAAATAAATCTTTACTGTATAAATAAATTATTGTATTATATTTTCAACTGTTTGTGTTTTAGATATTGTGTAAATAAACCGATGTACTGCTGATGAATTAATGGCTCGTTACTTTTCCTATAACATTTCTAGATGCATTTGTTAATTTTATCCCCTTCAAAAGTATTTTGGAACACAAGTTTCTATGTAACGTTTAGCTCCTTCAACAACTCTATTATTTTCTTCTCAATACTAGCAAAATGTTCTTTCATGTTCGGGAATAGGAATAATTTGCAGGAGGCTATGTCGGGCGAATACGGAGACCGAGGCACCAATATGGAGTTGGTTTTGTCCAGAAATTGCAAGTTTTTTGTTCTTTTTTCCATTGGTAAAAAATTGCCGAGCACACCAAAAGACAAGTAACCTTTTCGGCAGCCAAAAATAAAATAAGCATGAACGGCGCACGAACCACACGACCCAATTATGATAAAAATAGAGATTACTATACATATAGGTACGTCGCATAATTTACTTTGCTAATATGATGGTAGTGATAAAGTGCCTATATATTTCCGGAGAAACCCAGCAGACATCAAGATATGAAAGAATACATATTAAGAGTTAGTTGCACGGTTATTATACGCAAAGTAACCATAATTTATATAATTATTGACATCGCAATGTATCATCAAAATACTTTAAGTTAATAGTAATTCTTTTTTTCAATTGATTCAGCAACATTGTAGATTGACATTTTTAATAAATATTGATTGTATTATTTGTATATATCTACTTCTTTTATTTGATTAATTACACCAACATGTTTCAGAAAAACCTTTCCATTGTCAGGGTGTTAATAATATTTTTATTTTTACTCTGACGATGGAAAGGTTTTTCTGAAACACGTTGGTGTAATTAATCAAATAAAAGAAGTTTGTAGATATATACAAATAATACAATCAATATTTTTTCAACAGTAATTAATACGCTTAACTCTTATTATTTTACTTCTTTGTTCTGGCTGGGCTCCTTCATCATTCCTTTTCTCTGGGTATCTTCACTTTACTCCCATACCTTCACGGAATTTTTTATGATTTTTCAATTTTTTTAGAATAAGAAACCTTGAAAAAAAGTTGTACCTCCCTATTCAAAACTGCTGTATAAATTGTTGCAATTTTAATAGGCCAGCCATGCATTCCAGTACACTGCTCAAACAATTAAAACTCGGATTGGTTTGATTTACCTACTCAAAAGTTCATAGAATTACCTTTTATGTACACATATTATTCGTATCCGTCGACAATGTGGTGGTTAGTACTACCCGGCTCAGTTCTCGGCCGGGCAGACATTTATTATTATTATTTTATTTATTTAACTGAATTTATTAGTATTTTTCTAGTAGACAATCCAATTCTACGCAAGGGTGGTGCAATATGTCACGCGTTTTTTATATATTTTAATCTCAAATTATTTTGTGACTTTTTTATTCACGTTGAATAAAACGCTTCGCATATGCAGGGTTTTTGGAACACATTAATAACTGTATTTACTGCCTTGATTATGAGTCGAAAATTTTCTAGCAACTATGACCTTATCTATAGTATGGAAATATGCGAGATCTTTGCAATTTTTCCAATATCTCTGATTTTTTTTTTGTAAAACGTTTGGTACGCACAAGGCCATACCAAGTTCGAAAAACTATTAAAAAATTCCCAAAATATTTTAAAACCCGAGCGGCTAAAAAATCGAATTTAAAAATAGTTAAATATAGGGTGGGTCTCCGCGTTACGGTGGGAGAAATTCAGTAAGAAGTTAAAAGTTATTATTTTTAACAAAAAGGTAAATTAGAAATTTCACAAACACTTTTTCAGGAAATTCAATAAAAAATAAAAGGCACTTTTTTAGCAAAAAACGATTCCGCGGACCGGCACCGTAACGATGTAAAAGTAATCTGGGCGAACTGAGGATGCTGGGTCTACGGAATCTTCCTTTATTTATACTTAAAATCTAGACATAACGGGAAATTAACGGTCAAAATGGGATTAGTAATGGAGGGAAGAGACATCTCGAGAATACCCAGTGGCGGCGGATGGTGGTGAACGCAGCATTCCCGAGCGGATCAAAGTCGCCCGCTCGGGCGATACCGCGCCGGCTCATCCTCTAGATGGACCATTTTGCCCGTCTAGCCAAATTATCTCCCGAACGGGGAGGTGTACATATATAAATGCTACGTCAAATTGAACGCCTGGCACATCCGCATGTGAATTTAATTAGGACCAATATGTCCGGATGTGTCGGCGTTCATAAATCGCCTCAAAAGGCCGATTCCTATCTCTCGATGTATCTCCTTCCAAAACTAATCCGATTCTTTATTTTATAACGAATTCTGACAGGAAATGACATGCCGAATCCAACGATATACAACATGCCAGGTTTTGTGCACTTTTTCTGAGTTCATCTCGTGAACTTTCTGGTTTTACGGCGTTGCAAACTTTCCACGCGCCGCGTACGTCTGGTCCATAAAACAGCGGCCCCCGCCAGGCGCCGACATGTCGCGTTCAAACGTCGGCCTGCGCGACCATTTGAACGGCCTTTCAAATCTGCTGCGCAGTTATCTAAAAACTGGCAAAAAACATATTTTACTATTTAATTTAATCCGCGAGATCGGCCGTCATCCTCCACAGTGAGATACGTTTATTTCCGAATCTCGCGGATGTCCTAATAATGCACAAAACCTTATATCTCCAGTCAGGATTCGTCAGTAATAAGACCGCTAATTCCACTCATTTTATTTCAAACAAAGAATTTAATTTACACATAAATATACATTAAAATCAAAAAATTCTTAAAGTTAGACAAGTTGGTCGAGGCCTCGACGCGGAAATAAAATCAAAACGTAAACCTTATAGTAAAAATTATATACATAAAATGAATGAACATAAAATACAAACAAAACACATTATAATTCCTAGAAATCGTCTTAATGACCCCTTTTCATTCATACGCGGTTAACAATGATTCACTAATTGCTTTTCACGGGCGATGTTTATTTACAAATGAGTTCACCAACACACACACACACACACGGCCATTTATTGTTATTTTTATCAAATTTAAAGTGTCCAATTTTATGCCGCTGGATTGATCGTGTGCGAAACAACGTTGGACTTTGATTACAGTAACTTATATCGATTATGAAAAATTCATTCCCTTTTATACAAATCAAATAAAATTATAAAAACCTTCCAATTTCAATTGGAATTACTGCAGGGTTATCATATTTTATATAATTATAATTGAAACTAATGAATTGTTAGTAATTGATATAAGTTACTGTAATGATATTTTAACGTTTTTTAAAAAAATGTGTCAGAAATATTGAAAAAGAATAAAAACATATATATCTCCATAACTCCATAAAAATTTTCGACTCATAATCAAGGCAGGAATAGGTACAGTCCTGCAAGGTTGTTAATGTTTTCCAAATAACCCTTACCCCCCACCTCGTCAGAATATATTGTATTAAAATGTTAATAGGTAGGTACCTACTTTTCTACCATTTTACACTCTCATTTTATAACCTCCTATTTAAAATACCAGACTATTAGGAAGCTTAATAAAAAATCAATTATGGTTAAAGGCGTTAATTAAAAGTGTAAGCGGTGATATACCTACAATTAGTGAGTTTGAACTGACATCATAATTGAAAGACTCCCCCTAATATGTTTGACACTAGCTGCGAGACAGCCTGTATCTATGAAATTCCACGCATATGTGAACTTCTGAACCACACAATTGAACAGGTTCTCTTACGTACCCGTACCTACACGTATCCTTGAGTAAATTTTTTATCTGGTCTCCCGTTTATTTGAGATATTCGACATTGAAACCAGAAAAAATTAAATTTCTGAAACCTTAAAAGCCAAAGCCGAAAAAATACTAACCCAGACTATTCATAGTTGAAAACTCTACTAGTCATAATTATAATACAAAAACCATACCTACTGTTGTTCCCTCATTAAAATTGGTGATTAATCTCCCGAATTTCAAAGTCTTCTAATTTATGATTTTTTAAATATTTTCAACATTTTCTATAATCCTATTATATCTTATTTATATTAGTGAAAACCGGAACCTTTTATCTTTTATCGAAGGAGAATTTTTTCATCGACCCTCTACAATGGCCCGTTTTTGCCTGGGGCTGCGCAGAAAATTGTGCGTAGATCCAAGATGGTAGCGGATAAAAATAAAATAAAAATTATTTTGAATTTCACAATAATGGGGTTACTTATATACAGTAAAAAAATATCTGAAGTGGTAAAACAACCATTTATTTTAAGTATACTTCCCACGGAATCACCCACTCTTCAGATTTGGATATAACCCCAGACCACCAAAATAGGTATACCGAAACTAACATAAAGTCCTTAGTACACGGTTTGGTTCTACGGCTGGTTCCAATAGGTTTGACTTATTGAAAAACAATACTATAGACTTAGGTAAAACTAAATGCTCTTAAAAGTATGTCTTTATTACAAAAAGACGTTTTTACTTGAAAAGACTGCATTTGGAAAGAAATATTTAAAATTTAAAAAATCAACAGTTATGGAGAATAGCGACTTCAGGTTTGTAACTATTTTTTTCAATATTTCGTCTTATTTTCTGTAAAACATGGAAACATTATTGAAGTAACTCATACAGGTCGCTTTAATTCAATTCATCATTTTCAAAACCTTATACAAAAAATCTGGTTGAAATTTCAAACCCATCAAGTTCTCAAGTTCCGGTTATTTATGGTTCAATGTATTTCGATATTATAATTTTTTTAGACTCACTATTTTCTCTGCACTCATAAAATATTATTATTGATCATCTGATAACAAGACCGTAATATCTATTCAATTCTCTGATGCGGGGATAAAATAGGTATGTATATTTAACTGGAAACAACTAACTCGACTTTTTTTAAATAAAGTACCGTTTATTTCTAATTTCTATTACCTACAGTATTTGTCAACAGATGCAAATATGTATTATGTAATTCACTTCGTAAGTAGGTAGGTACACCTACCTATACGATAATATACTTATCAGAACCAGGTCAGGCAAGTTACATTTTTTTTATAGGTACATATATATTACATAACTAATAAATATATAAATTATAAAGGTCACGTCATCACGTCAAGATAACGTGAAAAATTCAGCGTAATGGAATATAAATTTTGTTATTACAAATAATTCCAAATCAAAAATACGACAGCAACTTGGAGACCTGAGAAGATAATGTGGATACATGTTAAAAGATGGCAGTATTTCAACATTCCAATATTCCGATTTGTTTCCGTGTATACTGAACCCAAAATGTTTTGGCAAACTGTATAATATTTTAAAAATATATAATCTTTCGACGGAAACAAAATCAGTGCTATTCATATTTCACTAGCAGTTACGAAATTACGTGCAGTTAAGCAACCGGCGATAGCCGATTGCTTAACTGCACGTAATTTCGTAATCTGAAATCTGCGACTTGATAAATTTCATTCACTATCTATAACATTTTTCAAACTAAAAGTAGCTTTTTAAAGCGATAAATAGTATAAAGATAAAAAGTAAATATTTCGCTAACATCTGTCATGCAATTGCACCGCGCCGACCTGACAGCTGGGCATTGCAGCTGGGATGACCAGTAACCAAAAAAAGATATGGCGAAATTTACAAACAATTTTGAAACACATATTACAGTTGCCGGCAAACTTCTTGAAAATTTTTGCCGTAGTGGGGGAATGCGCAGAAGACAAAATTTGTGTCTCTTTGGTGGAATGGTACATGCGCAAACTTTCCCCTACTACGCCGTAAAATTTCAAGATGTTTGCCGGCTACTGTACACATAATATTAAAAATTAATAAACGTGTATAAATATTAAGTACATTATTTTTATAACTGACCATTTTTATTTTACGTGTATAATATTTCTACACATTAAATGTAATTTGCATGTATTTTAAAACAATCCATACTTCTCGCTACATTATACGATTTCGCCATTTGTTTTTTTTTTAATGGCAACAGAAATCCTCCAGCTACCGCAGCGACCGCAGCATTTTTGGCGTAATTAATATATAGATTATTATATTAAATTAAATTTTACATAAAAAACTTTTACATTTTATATAATATCTAATATATTACATATTATATATCATAATAATATATCTATATAATTTGTAAAAATATCACCTAGTACCCTAGTACGTCTGAATAATTAATGTTTCCAATTTGAAACAATTTTATGGACATGAATATAACTTTGGGGAAGATTTGTGGTCGATGGAATGAAAGAGTGACTGGATGTAAATGTTTATTTCTTCCCGGAGATATTTCCCGGCAGAAAATGAAAATATACGAGGAAAATAAATTAATGACAAAGGAATAGATGTTTTGACGCCGCACGGGCCTGCTCGATGTTACGACAGAGGCCCGATTGGTGTGGGTCGACATTTCCCTAACTCGACCCTTTTGTTTATATCGTGGAGATTTTTATTGTGTTAATATAAACAAAAATCTGGGTCGAGCGATAAGTACAGGTACCGCTACAGCACTCCCCTCCCAGCAGCTTCATCGATGGGTGGAGTGTGTGCGAGGAATTTTATGATGATGGTTGTTCGGTGCTCCGCCATGTTCCAGTTTCTTGCTGGCTGTTCTTTTTGCAAGCACCCGACGTCCGCCGTCCGGTAAATCGTGGACACTGGTTGAGTTAGCAACGCTCAGTGAGTCGGCGTTGCTGATGGTGATGGTTGGGTGTAGGCGGAGAAACATGAGCGGCTTGTTTTCCCCTGGGTATCCCTGTGTTGATGGTTGGCTCTCGGTGAATCGACGCGGGTAGTTGGTTACGAGCGCCCGACATCTGCCGTCCGGTGAGTCGTGGACGCATGGTATGCCGGTGCTCGGAGAGCGCGGTGAGTCGGCGCTTGTTAAACTTGCAAAACGCTCAATGAATGCACGCCCATTGTTCCCAGGACCGTTTTATAAGCGGAAGCTCTCATATCGGTCCTACTCATACATCGCCAGGTTGACAATTTTTTTCTCTAAAGGCCATCTCCGTGCCGCGTCTTGTAAAGGAGAGGCATGTAAAAATCCACTCACTATTCATTTCACTCTAGCATTAACTTTAAATTTTAAAACATATAATGAAAATATAAAGATTACATACGATAAAGTTTAAAAATAAAGGTGGTAAATAAAAAATGAAAAAATAAAAACAAAATAAATTTTTATCAGATAAGAACAGTAGTAACAAAATCAAAATAAAGAAAACAAAGACAAAAAACATATAAACATGTTAGAAAACATAAAATGAAAAGGAAACTTAGGTCTAGGAGACAAATCAACAGGAGGATTATGGGGGAAAGGGGACAGTGATTGGGTACCCACCACTTTCCCAGGACCGTGACATATCGGCCCTACTCATACATCGCCTGGTTAACAATTTTTTCTCTAATAGCTATTTCCGTGCTGGGCCGTGTATAGGGCGGTCCAGCGGGGAGATTCAAAGCAAAACCCAATCAATGCCCCCCTCTTGCAGAAACATAATCTTTATTAACATAGTTAGTACAATACATAGCATAAAAAGTATAAAATACAGAAAATTGCAGATACAGATTCAATAAGATAAATACATTCATGATAAATAAGTCACAGTCATAAGTTTGCAAGGGGAATATTTGAGAGAAGGAAGGATGCCAGCGGGAGGGGGACAGTGTGAGGGAGAGGAATCTATTTAAACGCCACTCCTATAAGGAAAGACGTCACTATTAACATAAAATATGGAGTTCAGTCCATAGACGCCACGAATCCACAGTCTCACGAACAATTATCCTCGAAGCAGCTCCCAGCGCGTCACCCACTCCCTCACGAAATCCCGAAGAAGTCCGAGGTCCCTTGCATTCCTGACGAGGTCATCATTCCTTGAAAAGCATCACCCCTTCTAATCCATCTAGCATCCTATCCCTGGCCTCTTTCATAACTTCGCAGACCCAGAGTATGTATTTCGGAGTCTATACAATACGATTACAGGTGCACCAAGGAGTCTCGGCCAGACCTAAGTCAAACAATTTCGCACGGAATTCACCGTGTCCCGATACTAACTACATCATGTGATGCCCAAACTCCGGAGGACCACCACTTGCCTTTCTCTCTGACGGCAACCCTGGGCAGAAATATGTAAGACCATCTCCCTGGGGGTGCCGTATCCCACATTTCCTGCCATTTTTACAATATTACTGTTCTTATTCTTTCGCATATCTCCCGGTAGTTGGTATCAGAGGGCCTGAAGGTCACGTCAAAGACCTCGACCTCCAAACCCTTCCTCAGAGAGCTGCGGGTGATTGCCTTAATGACCTGTAAGTCGGCCGGCAGTACATCGGCCAACGCAGGTAAAGCCGCACCAGATGCGGTTCTACATGCATCTGTTAATGCCAGCAACGGAATTTGTTGGCCTCTATTAAGGGCTGCCGCGATTGTCATGACCCCGAAGTCCCCGGAAAAGTCCGCAACTCTCTCTGAAATTGCCTTCACATGAGCAAAGAAAGATCCCGACCAGTCAAGCCAGACTCCCAAGTTTTTTACTACACGTTCAAATTTAACTGTCTTATTCTCGATTTTTATTATCGGGTTTCTGTGCCTACTCAAGAGGCCCTTCATCATAATGGCAATGTTTTGTGAGGAGCAAGAGCCAATTTGTTCCTTGTACACCACTCATTCAATAGTTGTATTGACTCATTACTTCGACGCTCTACCTCGCTTCGGCTCCTACCAGATACCAAGAGCAGAGCGTCATCTGCACAGGCAACTAGCTCATACCCAGGCGGAAAAGGCAGCAGAAGGATCAAAGAGAATATTCCAAAGTGTCAGCCTAAGCACCGAGCCTTGAGGGGGAAACCCATATCGGTTTCCTTTGTTATTGTTAACCCATCATAGTTCAGGGTCGCATTCCGACCACAAAAATAACTGTTCATCAGGTTGAACAGGTATCTCGGACACTGTAATGGGGACAGTGGGGGGACAAAAGGTAAAAGAACCCGCTCCCTATAAGGGAAGGACGGATAATACACGAGAAAAGATTAGTTCAGTCACAAGACCCCACGAGTCCATAGTCCCCAGAAAGTCACTCACGAGTTAGTTCCCAACACGACATCCACGCCCGGACAAAACTCACGATAGAGTCCGAGGTTTCTATCATTCATGATTAGGTCACTTTTCCATGGGGAACGGTGCCTCACCCCCTCCAGTCTCTCAATCATTATGTCTCTCGCATCTCTCATGACTTCGCGAACCCAGAGGATGTGCTCCGGCGTCTGACCCACGCAACTGCAGGTACACCAGGGTGACTCGGCGAGTCCCAGATCATGCAGTTTACTCTGAAACTCGCCGTGTCCCGACACCATCTGCATCGTATGGTAATCAATATGACCGAACCGCCTTTCTCTCTCACGATGACTCTTTTCTTATTTTTTTTTTATTACTTTAGTTAGTTAATATTACATTGTATATTAACTAGTATTTAACATTTTATATTCTTAAATCTATTACTTATATACTATCCATAATAATCTACACATTTACATCTAATCTAATCTATGGTACAATTAATAATAAATCTTATGCTATACAATTCTATACTATTTTTACAGTAATTATAGTATTTGTTTTTATATATATTCATCTTATTTATATTCTTCATGCTTTCTGGCATCTTATCGTATATTTTTACACCTCTGTACATTAGACAATTCTGTGTATATACTTAAATGGAAAATTTCCAAATACATGGAAAACCTCAATGGTGATCCCTATTCCTAAAGTTGAAAATATAAATAAATACGAAGAATTCAGACCAATAAACATGTTACCAAAATACGAACCAGTACTAGAAATTGTAATAAAAAAACAATTAGTTGAATACTAGTAACAAATAATTTGCTAAGTGAAGAACAATCTGGATTTAGGAACAATAACTCGTGTGAGTCGGCGATAAATATAGTAATAGAAACATGAAAAAACGAAATGGATGTAAATAAATATAAATATATTAGCGGTATTTTTAGACTTCAAACGAGCATTTAAAATAATTGACAGGAAAATACTAATACAAAAATTAGAAAATATTGGAATTTCAAATATCGCTTTCAACCTATTCAAAGAATATCTTAGTGAAAGAAAACAAATAACAAAAATAGGTAACTCAATATCCGAAGCAATAGAAAATGAACTGGGAATTCCTCAAGGATCAGTATTAGGACCTATATTATTTATTATTTATATCAATGATATTACTCAAATAATTAAACACTGCAAAATAAGATTATTCGCGGATGAAACATTAATCTACATATCAGGCGAGGATTAGACAGACGAAATAGATAAACTGAATGAAGACTTAAGTAGAATATCAGTCTGGTTTAAGCTTAAATTAAATGTTAGCAAAACAAAATATATGGAAATAGGCAAAAGAACACCAAATATAGTGAAAACTGTAAATATTGATGGTGATCTCATTGAAAAGGTGTATGAAATAAAATATTTACGTGCAATTTTAGATTCTAAATTAACTTTGGCAGCAAATTTTGAATATGTTCTAAAAATAATATCAAAAAAAAAATTCTTGGAAGATTGAGAAAAAAATTTAATAAAAATAGTGCAGAATTAATATACAAAACTATAATATCTCCTCACATCAACTATTGTGCTAAAGTCTTGTACCTGGCCAATGAAGGAAACATCAAGAAACTACAAGTGATGCAAAACAGGACTCTGGGGAGGAAGGAAAAAGTCCATCTCCCCAAATGCGTCGTGTCCCACCCTTCTTGAAATTTCTCTAATATAACTGTTCTGACCCTTTCGCATAACTCCTGGTAATTTAGCAGGGACTAAAAGTGACCTCGAAAACTTCCGTCTTCACAAACACTTCCAGTCAATTCCTCAGAGAGCTGCGGGCATTTGACTCCAATACCTATAAAAAATAAGCATGCATAATGGCCTTCTCTGTGGATATTCTTCGAACAAAGCAAAATTGTCGATCGTAGGCAGGCGAGAGAGAAGCCTCAAGCCTGTTTCTTATCAGGGTCTAAAAAACCTTCCCGAAATCGGGAAAGAGTGTGATCGGACGATAAGCACCCGGATCCGATCGATGTTTGCCATTACCCTTCGGAATGACACAGAGGAGGCTTTTCTTCCATACAGTGGGGAAAATCCCCAATTTCATACATGTATCCATCACATTCACTACATCACTCTTTTCATATCGCCAGACTTGATTGATTATTATACCAGTCAGTCTGTCCACGACCTGAGGCCTTGATTGCACCCAGCGATCTAATTACATTGTCTACCTCTGCAATCGTTACCGGCGGGGGAGACTGATCCTAGCCATCACGCGGATAAGCCGGTGATACTCAGTCTTCCCGGCAGCCACATACCATGGAACAAGTTTGTTTAGAAGCCCCTCGAGGGTGGCGTGGACACCGACTGCGACGCTGTCTCCGAGTATGATTTCAGAGAGTATCTGAACAGATCCCTTACTGCCACCCCCAATAAGCCCCGTAATCTTCCACGGCATTAGCAATCTCTGTCACCCATGTGTCTCTTTTTGCTAGTCGGATGGCAGACTGCCTGCACGTGCGAGTCGCAACTCCTCAACACGTGGTTCAACGATGGCTGGTTCTAGTGTACCTCGCTTGCCGCGACACCGATATGCTCTTCTGTAAAGTGGCCGCAAGTTACTAAGTTCGCGGGTCCACCATATAGCTTTCGTAGGTCGTCCGGGCCGCGTACGTCCCAGAGATTGGTCTGCCGCCCTTAATTATAACATCTCTATTGAACAAGTCGCCTATCAGGGTTGAATCATTTACAATTCTCTCGAAAACCTCATACAGTTCTCCGCTCAAATTTCCCCGAACCCTTGCCAATCTGCATGCTTTGTTTTGAACTTACACTCGGTTCTAGCAATTTGTGGAGATCTAATCGTGAAAGTGATTAGACACTTTCGATCGCATCGTCCAATACCCCCCACTCATGTATCAGCCCCGTATTATCATATATATATATATAAACAGTATTATCTGTACAGGGGGTGACGTTAATGCAACTATCCCCGGCGGGACCCGAAAAGTAGCAAAATTGCCCGGAGTGTTTATTATATTGAGACCGGAATTTGCGATGAATTCCTCAACTGCGCCTCGTCTCTCACAATCAAATCTACCAAGATCGTGGTCCCACCAGAGTGGAGAGCGAGCGTTGAAATCACCCCCAACAACCACATGTTTACCTTTGAGGATGTCCACAGATGTGAGGCTCCACACGTTGATTAAATTTTGTAATACACCGAGATGATAAATATCTCGGTACTATCAAAAAGGGTAGAGATACATGTACGATACTCAGAAAGGCTCGACAGGTAAAGAGGTCTCCGTCGAACAGTATCGACCAAAATACCCGCACTCGGTGAGGTCCCCTCCTCAAGCATCACAAGTGGAGCCTCCACACCCGATGACTTGCCGCGCCAAATATACTTCTCCTGGGTTAGGGCTATTGGTGATGCATGTTCTTGGAGGACACGCTGCAGTTCAAGTAAACTAACGCGCGATCTGCCTAGGTTTTTCTGTTAGACTGTGCACCCGTGTCGTCTAGGCATAATTAGTTTTTTTAAATGCCATGTCCACCGCCGCTATGAATCGTTTCTCGGCCTGTTGGCTAAGATCAAAATGTAGTATCGCTGACAACGCTCAGTGAATCGGCGTTGTTGACGTTGTTGGTGACAAATGTCCAACATCCGCAGCCTTATCGTCGAAGATGCTGAGGATGCCGGTGCCATTGTGAGCGCACAGTGAGTCGGCGCTGGATGAGTCGATTGATTAACGGCTAGGTATAACATTGAATTATGCGTTTGGCCGTCGTTTAACTGCCTCCGCCTGTGTCCTTTATCGCATCACTATTACAAAATCAATCAATGATAATTACAAAATCATAATTATGTTCTCGGAACCTACATATAAAAATATTGTTAAATTATATTCAGTCTTACATTTTGTTATTATAATATTTAACTCATTAGCTCACTGTATAGGGACATCGTAGATTCGATTATATATTAGAAATCAATTTCTGTTTCCGAAAATTCAGAAATGCATTAATTAACAATCACCAGATGACATTATCGTCACCAAAAAATATGTCTCATGTTATGTTTGATAAATTGACTAAAAATACGATTACTCTGACGTCATTCGGCGACATTAAATGAACGCATCCCAGGCCTGTATTTCTCTCAGCTGCGTCGATTCGATGTGTGGTGAACTTCACGCCTTACTAGGCTAATTGACAATTTATTTTGAGCATACTATGATTTTCACGGCTACGTGACATCACAAGGTGATCACAAGAAGCGGCTCCCAGGATTTGAAATTGGATTCAGTTATACATTTTCGTCGTAGATTTATCACGTATCAGGAAAAGTGTCTAAACATGGCTGCGTCAAACCGAAAAGATGACATATGTGTGACTACAATTTTATTTGACTTGGATAATACGTTGATTCAAACTCGAAAAGCTGACAGCAAAACATGTAACAAGGTAAAGTTTAATGTAAATGTCGGAAATTGAAAACTACCCGCGTAGTAACTATATAATAGTTATCGAAAGTGAAACACAAATCGGTGGAACTGGGACATTCTTCTAGTATGATTTTTCCTGAAAAACATTTTAACCTCATTTGCGCGTGTCACGGTTTTTCGCCACCAGAAGGAGAACATTAACATACGCGTTATGTTCCAGCGCTCGAATGAGTTTCTCGCGTCGGTATAAAAATAGAACGTTTGTTAACATTGGAAACAGGAGCCCCGTTTCCCGATTTAGACATTCTGGAAGAGCTGGGGTTCCAAATATACACGTGATTCGGCGTCCAACTCGCGAGAGCTGCAGTCCGTCGTCCAGGTTAACTGCGTCGCGAGTGTTGTGTCCCAGCCTTTGTTTATCACGATGGGTGACATTTCAGAACCGGTGAAAAAGTGCATCGCCCTTCTAAAAACTTCCGGCAGTGACACAGAGAAGTTCGCGGTTTTGTTCATGGTAACAAAATTAATCAAAGCCAAAGACTGCAACACCAACGCGAAGAAAGCGTTATTCGAAGCTATCGGGTTTAAGTTTCTCAAAAAACTGCTCCTCAGCGATGATGTCCCCGAAGACTGCCCGCCTTCAGTTTACAAATCAGTGGCCCTGTCCATCCTCACTTGTTTCTGCCAGGATCCAGAAGTCGCATCGCACCCGGAAATGTTGGCCAGCATTCCTGTGTTCCTCGACATCGTCCAGTCTTCCGATGACGATGACCACGATGATAATCTAATGGTAGTCAACGAGTCCTACATGTGTCTGCAGTCTATTGCCTGCCACAGTGCCGGAAGAAAAGCACTCATTGAAAGCGGAGCCGTTGTAAAGTTGTCAGAAATCTATTCTCTCCAAAGTTTCCAAACTGACGAAGCGTTAAATCTTCTCGTGACTCTAGTACGCGGCGGTGGGCCCGAGACATGGGGGACGGATCCCAAGTTATTCCATTCATTGGTCAATAAGATTGCCTTAGATTTTGAAACTGATCACTCCGAAAGGAAATTTGAGTTGGCTGATATTCTGAATTCTTTACTTTTCACAAGCAACCGCAACCAAGTATCTCAGACTGCCTCCGATGAAATATGGCCTCTGAGTGTGTACAAAGCATTGAATGATATTCTCGGAAGCAGAATTGGAAAAAACCAACGAGACCCCGCCTTAAAACTGGCATCTAACGTTGTGGATTTATTAGGAATCGAATGGACTCTAACAGACGACGAGAATCCAAAGAAGTTTTTCCTCCTTTTAGTTCAACTCTGCGCAATCGAAGTTCGCATGCAACTTGATGAGAAGAGTTTCAAACAAGCCTTTGCTAATGCGGAGCTGGTGACCGCCTGCTTTGTTGTGCTGGAGCTGGCCTTGAGCTACATGGCAAATGACCGGATTGATTTGGAACAAAAAGAAAAGCAGACAGTTTACACTGGACTCAAGGGAGCATTCACAGCTGTTGTATCCATTCTAACAAAAGTTTCAAATGATAAAAACCGGGATAAACTTCCCGATGCAGAAAAGGTGTATGTCTGTGCCATGGTAAGAGTCTTAGTAGCCTGGCTGGCACAGGAAACCTCAGCTATGCGCACTCAGGTGTATGCTCTTCTCCCTTATATGCTGACGTTAGCTAATGACACATTTTATGCTCACAGAAACCGAAAGCTCGCTGAGAAACGACAGAATAATTCTTCAATGGAGACCGAAGGGTCTGTATTAGGACAGGTTGATATTCTCCGCATCATGTTGCCTTCAATTTGTCACTTAGTTGTGGAAGACAAAGCTAGAGATGTGATCATGAAATCTAAACAAGATGAAGTTTTGTATGAATGTATGACATTCCATTGGTCTATTGTCCACTATATAAAACCAGTAGTTCCCAAGTCTGAACGCGGGAAAGCTAAAACACATCCAGAACCGGAGATGGACCCTTTGTTAGTGGAACAGATGAATGATTCCCGCACCGCTATGGTGAGCCTCTGTAACATTTTTATGAATTTGACAGTCCTAGAAGCCAAGATAGTTGATGATAGTGTCTTATTCAATACTCTGATGAAATTTATATTCAACAATCTTCCTGAGCTAAAAAATTCTCCAGAGAACCTAGTGCTGTATGGACACATGGCCATTCTAGGTCTCTTGTTGCTGAAACAGCAGTCTAAAAAAGTAAAAAAGAATGATTTCTCCATCTGTCGGTATATTCAGTCGACCATTCGATTTTTATGGGATGCTTACATTGTGGATGAGTCAAATGACCCGACAGCGATGGTTGTTTCCATGTCGTATAAAGACTGCTGGTCAGAAATCATGGAGTTGTGGTTTTTGGGAATGCAGACCATGAGCGCCATATTGGCCCTGGTGCCTTGGATATCTGAGTTCGCAATTGAAAGTGGATGGGCCGAGGGCATTTTAGAAATGTTGAAGAAGGTTAAAGTTGGATCCCTTCCTCCGAATGTGAAGTCGGCATTTGAAGATTTCCTCTGTCACCTGGTGGATGCCAATCCAGATGTTGTAAAAGTTATGAAGAAAGCCGATGCTCTTCGTGTGTGCCGTAACCATAGGTTTATGGACTTGGGCAAAAAGCTCTTTGGTGATTAAGTCATCTTACAACTAGACCTTAACATTTACATACCTTAAATTTTATATTCTGTAATTTTTTTATACTGTTTTACCAATGATTTTATTAAATATATTAATTTAATAATTCCAGTGATTTCATTTCTTTCCTGTTCTATAAATATTTATTTCCTTCAAGCAGTTCTAATACTGCCTTTGAAATGTTTAAACAGGTGATATGTGGGTTTCCAGCATGTTTATTTTGAACTTTGACGTGGGTGTCTCTCAACATTTCCAACTCGGAATGTAGATTAATGTGAGATTGGCACTTGCATTCTGATATTACTGAATGTGTATGTATTTCAGCAGTTTGGTTTTGCTATCACATTTTCCTTGTAAGACACATTAATACACTGCAACTTGTATATTAAACAATCGGCAGATCTCACTACAGCATGTCTTGTGGCTTATTTTCATCCTGAAGGTTCTCCTCATCGGTATGTAAACATTTTATACTTCATTTTGTTTGTAATTTCATTTTGAATCACCTTTACAGAGTTTGGAATAACAATGACTGGAATGCTATTGATCAGCTCCTAAGTTGCCAAGTAATAAATAGATTGGAGTTGTGACTGATCTGTGTAACATGATGAGGTAAAAACCATTGTTGCTACTAAATTAAAATATTATGCAACATTACCCTTAAACCATATCCATGTTCAAAATCATTTTTATCGTGGATAAAACTACCTCAAATGAAAGTTAAACTTTACACTGCTGACTATGACTGAATATTTTTTCAGTTGAAAATTTGGTGTTCTAAGAAATTATTCAATGTGTCCCTGAATGGTTTTAATCATTGAATCATTAACAATGTTGGATTCTACTGACCACCAAATATCTCATTACTCTCGCACGTGATTACATTGATTTTATCACGGTCGACACGTGGTACCAACCTTGTAACAAATCCAACTGTCCTTGTAATAGTTGAAAACCTTTGAAACATTTAATAGATGTTAACAGCTATAATATGATTTCAACAAACCTCATTTAGTAATCATAATAAGTATTTGGCTGGCTTTAGTTCGTATTTTTAAATCATTAAATCAATCTCACTTGTAGAAACTTCTAGGGAATTTCTCACTGTGGTTGAAGTGACCACACCATTTTTTAATACTTCCTTGAATTTGCATTATTATTTTAACAATTACTTACTTATATGACTATTAAAATTAATCATTTTTATAACTGATGATTTGACATTTATTTCTAAGATTAGTCATTCATGATAAATATTTCATTCATTTCTCAAACACATTAATAACGGTGGTGCTATACTGCCGCTATTAGCAAATTATATATAATATATGTTATTATTATCAGGTGAGATGCAATAATTACTTACATTTCACCAAGGCCATAAGAAACACAATGAACATGTAATGTCAATTTGTCATGAAGTGCCAATCCTTTTTCAAATCATTGAGAATATATGCTATAATAATACTAATATACATACTCTCAAAGAAAAGCTTCCACTAATGATTATTTTTCAGCCTTTAATGTCTTTGGTATAACTTTTTGTATAAGATGAATAATTGCAGACTGCAGAAAAAATATTCAAATTAGTCTTGTTTCACATAATGGCTATTTTTAATCATGTACCTTTTAATTAGCAAGAATATAGTTGATCTACTAGTACATTTAAAAATGACTGGAAAAATTGTCCTTATTTTAGATGTAAAAACAAGTGACTTGCAATTACATGACATTTACGATCATTATTACTACGTCCTCCATCTTAACAATTACATTATTTTTGCTTTAATCCATCTGTTTAAATTCTGTTTATTTCATTCAACTGAGTTTACTGAAATTACAACAATATCTAACACAGGAAAATTAATTTAATTTCTGTTATTTGAGTACACTAACTGCTTGATACACATCTGTATAAGGTTTTACATGATGAACTGAAAATCGAATTAATGGATAAGCAAAATTTTATCTCTTAGTCTTAGATTAATGTAAACAACGATGGAATAATTATTTTGTATGTATTTTTTCACCATTTTTCTGTTTCATCAACAACAATCAAGAATGAGTCAGGTCTTCAAGAACTGGTAGCGAAACAAGAAACAATTTTTATTTGATGTTACAGAAAAACCTTTTATAATTTTTCTCATAAATTTAATGTGTAATTTTTGTCACAATGCTAATTTAACACCTTAATTAACAAATGAGTAGGTACTAAGCAAGGCTATTTTTTATATTTAAGTATTTCCCTCAGTAGGATTGAAATTCTAAGAACTTGTTCCATATTTATGTTAATTGCAGCTGGGCAGAGAGGAAGTTATTTATTTTAGTTCCTTGTTTGAATAAAACATACATATTATCACAGTATACTAAGAAGAGTAATACGTCTTCATACAAACTGGCCGCTACCCATTAGAATGTGTGCGTGCATGCTCGGCACTGTGTATACACGCACTGTGACGCACACATTGACATAAAATATGGGGCATAAGGCGGCAGCAGTAAGGGCCGTGCCTTCGGTGCCATTCGCGCTCGCAGCCGCCGCTTTAAAAAAAAAATTTTGTTTGTGGTGCTTTACTAAAAAGGTGTGTTGATTATCACAAAGACTGAGTTTTTAAAAGTCTACGTTGATGTTAATCAGCGTTCTTGCAATTTAAGTGCAGAAACTAGGTATACTAATTACAGAAATTTTCGGGTTTCGTGTCTACCTTATGCGTCGGAATCTCAGACGCTACGAGTAAAGTGACAACCCTAGCGTCAACACAAGAGTAGGCTAATAACTCGCGGACAGGCCGGAGATAAACTACTGTTCTGGGTATACTGTGATATTATGTTGTTTTCTACACAACCTTGAAATAATTGACATTGACATTAAGATAGCTTTTTATCGTGTTTATGTCGTGTGATATGTTATAGATTGTCTAAGAATGTCATGTCATTATCATCTATTAAATTTTATTTATAATAATTTAGTCTTATGAAATTAATTTTTAGTCATAATTTAATTAAGTATAACCGGCTCTCGAACTTTGCTGTTAATCTTCGGGTTATTTAAACACTGTGTAATGAAGATAGGAATAGTATTTTTGTGTTATGTTGTTCACTACGGCTAAACAGCTTGTTTTATGGAGTTGGTAGTTTATTCAATTTTTCATTTGTAAATATTTTTTGTTTGTAAAATTTTTCTGCACTAATTAGGTATAATAGTATTTACGTATAAGTTGTATTGTTAAGATGTACATTATTACATGTAATTTTAATCTATAAGAAAAATATCCTTTCTCGATTGCATTAATTTAAAATTTTAATTAAACCAAAATTGTTCTTTCTAAACACCAAAATGGTTCATTTTTTTAATATTTCAGCATCTTAAAAAATGTTTTCTGTAATTTTTATTGTTAATATGAAACATTTTTTTCTAATAGGCACTCTAAACAGGGATTATTCATTGTGAATCATAAATGATTACTTATTTACCTGTATTTGTTTATAAAACTTGGATAGCTGAATGGAATTTTGACTGAAGAGTATGGAGTGCCTAGCGAAGAGGCCATCAGAGCCACTTCGTCATTCTTGAGGACTTTCCGAAGATGCCCAGACAATGAAGACTACGACCTCGATTCCTGGCGTATTCATCTGTGGTCTCAAGCATTGGAGGAGGAATATTCTCATTTGGCAAGTAAGTAACATTTTTCTACTGTACATATAAATTAATAATTAATTTTTAAATGTGAGTATCTCAGGAGTATCAAATAAAATAAAATATAATAAGATTACCACCTTTGTGCACAGTTTATATAATTATGATTAGGCTTCGTTGACCTTGGAACCCAGGCATTCTATGCACATGCGGTGATCCTACATCTTATTTGCTCTATTAAACTGCTAATTTGTAACTTTTATACAATATATATAATTTCTCACTCATTAAAAAGTCCACTCTGTAACATGTTATTTCCATAATTGTCCATGTTTCTTATATTAAAATACATTACTTTTAATTAGAAATTATGTGTACTTGTACGAAGTGAAAATGTGTGTATTTAGTGTAACAATCTATTTACAGATGACATCTACGTGCAATGGCTAGAGCTAAGATATCATTACCTGGCCATTGGCCCCGAAATTTTATCACTACTCTCATCATTAAGGTAAGTCTCTGAATTATTTTAATAATATTACTGATCATTTAAATCAAAATTATCATTACTTTATTGTGATGGAAATAATTGATCTTGTGTTTAACAACTCGTAATAAAAATTGATGCCATATATTTGATGGTTCATTCATAACGAGTTTTGTTAGCAGCCAAAGTGTTTGATCTTGCAACTCTTTCCAGAAATCATTATTTGCTGGGCTTGATAACAAACGGCACATCACGTGCGCAATGGGAGAAAGTTGACCGCTTGCAGTTAAAGTGTCATTTTGATTGCATACTCGTGTCTGGTGATCTACCTTGGGAGAAACCCAATCAGAAAATATTTCAGGAGGCTTGTCAGTACCTTGGAGTCGAGCCCAGACACTGCATCATGGTTGGCGATAAATTAGAGACGGATATACAGGTGCACATCACAATTTTTTTTAACATATCGCACTCTTGCGGAAAGACTGATATTTCGAAATGAATGATTTTACAGGAGACTACCTTCAAGCTTTTGAATTAGAGTGATATTTGGTCTCTTTCTTTCATTACTCAGCCGTTTGTGGGGCAAACCATTGACGATATCATTGGGGCAAACGATGACATTTTTTGGAGTTCATGGAACTCGACGCAGTGGTTTCAAATTTGCAAAAAAAACATTTTCAAAGACATCAGTCTTTCCGCAAAGGTGCGATGTGTCGCCTCTAACCAATACAAGTATTACAAATTTTAAAAAGTAAATAAAAGGTGTCATTAGCTTCACACATGTTCTATCTAACAGTGTAGAACTATTGTGTCACGAAGAATCGCAATAATGGTGAAGTCTTCTAAATTTTTATTACTTTACAATGTTTCAGAATACGTTATTAATAAATTTAATAGCTTGTTATTATAATAAATTTGTTAAGACTTCTTAACACTCGGGTCATATATCTTTCTTACTATTCTTTCCTTATTCATACCACTTGAAAGACCCTTATAATTAATTCTATTCCCTATGTTAAGATCATCTTTAGATTCTTTATTAATTCATTCATTCTTTATGCTACCATGAATGGATTTGCCATGCATGTTTCTAAGTGATCTCATTTCCACTGAATTCAGTTTACTTTTGTTCTTCTTCTGCCAGCTCCAGGCTTCACTTCCAAACATCAGTGTCAGTACTAGATGTATTCTCCTGTCATGCTTTGGTTGACATTTTCCTATTAGAAATTATTACACTCAAGCACAGTTCACCTTATTTATTGCAGTCGCTCTCTTCTCAATATCTTTCTGATCCTTCCCTTCCTACCGAACATTCTTCCCAAACACACAAATTACTACCTATTCCAAACATTCATTACCCACTAGTATTTCACATGTTGTCTTACTTTCCTCCTCGTCGAATACCATCACTTTTGACTTGTTAGCATTCATAATAAGATCACTTTTCTTGCATATGTCCTGCATACTACTTACTAGACTCTGTAAGTCTTACTTACTTACTTACACAATACTATACAGGTGGATTCCTGCCTTCATTATGAATCGAAAATGTTTAAGCAACCACAACCTAATTAATTTCAATAGTTATGGAGATATGCAGTACCATAGTTGCATTTTTTCAATATTTCTGACTTATTTTTTCCAAAACATTTAAGTATGGAAGTCTTTATAGGGTGGCCACAGGGCTTATGACCTGTATGAGCTGGCTTACGTAATCACTTTACACTTCTTGTATTCTTTCAAATATTTGAAGCGACTATGTTAGAGACATCTGTGGTCCCTCCCATTATAAAGTATACATAGATTTGGCCGCTGGTAATGATATCTCTATATTTTCCATGTCCGCCGCTGGTTGATACACGTTTCCCAAATAATTTTGGGAAACATGTATTTTTTCCCAGTTCAAAAATTTTGAAAGACATACTAACCACGAAATCGAAATATACAACAGGAGTTTATTTCAGAGTACGTGAATTCACCACAAATATTTGTTTATAATAATGGTATGAATCGCAGAAATTTCAAATTGTTATCCCAAATTGTGAACAGGCTGTCATTTGGAAAAAAAAACAGTTCCTTGAACTCTACTGATTGATCAATTTTCTCACCAAGTCCCTTGAACTCTTAATTATTAATGTTCTAATGTATCAATCTATCAAAATAAGATGAATTGTATTATTTTTAAATATACATACTTATCTAAAAAAAAAAACTGCAAACTTGTATGTATAATTTTATCTTAAAGTTAAAGCTTTTTTCACTGATTATGTTTTATTGTTGTACAGATTCAGTTTTCTATTTTAATTTGATAATAATTCAAGAACGGCGTAAGATATGTTGGAAGTTTTAAAGTCCTTTAAGAGGCCCTAGTACACGATTTGCGTATTTGCTCTCGGGAGACTGAATTTAACGTAAACTTATTAAATAATTTTGCAAAACCCATAGCTTAATAAGCTTTTAATAAATTTTATTATAATAGATCCTTTCATTCTTGAAGCATTTCCTTAAAAAAATATGAATAAATATGTTGTTATAACTTCAAAAAAATTATAACCCCGAAACACTATTTTAGTTTTCATGCAATAGAGTTATCTTTGGTACACTTAATCTCGTTATATTTTCAAATAAAGACCATACATTTTGTTTACAAATTGATTGCATAAAGTTTGAAAAAGAAGTAGTGCTATTCAGACATTAATATTTTTCGAAAGGTTGTTAAATATATCGTTTTCAAAAAGACAAAAATTTACGATCTATTTCCTATATTGCACTAGCCAAAAAACCATCAAAACATTACATTTTTATGTTAAACTATATATGTAAAATTAAAGAATTTCATCAACATTAATAAAAAAATATTCAAAAAATGTAACTTAATCCACAAGGATAGTAAATAATTCAATAATAATACCAGTTAAAAGTGCTGTAAAATGTATCCTCAAGACGTTCACTGGACACCGGCCGATATGCATCGTAAGATTATCGTCTTCCAATTTATCAGTAAAATGCCTCGTAAGCATTGTCCAAATGTTAGAAAACCCAAGATTCCCGTTGGAGGAATTCATTCTACAAATTCCACACCTGTAGTAGACCAAACGTTTTTAGTTTTTTCATGTCAACTTTAAAATTAACGACCGCCATATTTTCTGTTTAACTGTCAAAATTTGATGCGTTTGTCGAATGAATTTGACGTTTTTTTCATTGACTCTATATTGATTTTGAAGACAATATAATGTATAGCCTTTTTTCTATGAAACACAATGAAACTCAATCCATTTTTTAATCTCTGTAATGACAATTTTACGAAAATATGATATGCTTTTTCGGTGCGTTTAGATACGTTTTTGCCCAATAGGGATGTGCTATGTTGTAGGGATGGGCGTTGAATGGACGGACTAGTTGAAATCAACCGTTGACGTTGCGTCGACGGTTTACGTTTATCGCATGGACTAGTTGAATTCGTAGACGGTGGACGGTGGACGATTCGAGACTCAACGTAGTGCAAAGCAACGAGCGAGAGCAAGACAAAACGTTTCCATTTATTTCTCTCTCATTTCTCGCTGTCGACTTGTAGACGCCATAGACGGCTCGACGGGTAATTTCATTTCAACTCTAAAGTATACGACCATAGAGTGCAGATCTGTGTACACGAACTATGACAGAGACTTGAAATTTGAATGCATACATACGGTGAGATAGGCTTAATAAGCTATTATCTATTATTTTTTACTTGATTTGTGCGATGTGCACATGCGACGTTTTGGTGAATTCCCAATTTTGCACTGTATAAAATAAAACAATTCTGTTTAATTATTTTATTTTTTATTGAACTAATATTTTACTGCTTACACCTGATATTGTTGTGCATACCCTACTTCTTTCTTTATTATATATAGAAAGAAGTATATAAAACAATATGTAAAAGCCTATAATGTGCGTAAAAAAATAAATAATAAAATATTTATTTTTACATATAAGCACAAGTAGCGGTTTTACTTTCCCCGAAACTATATTCCTTCGAACTTCTTTAAATTTTAAAAATTAACGTAATAAAAATAGCCAACGTTTGAGCCGTCGAGCAGCGTCGCGTCGAACCGTAGACAGTTGACCATCGTTCCGATGTTTAGATAGAACGTCCGCGTAACGAAGTTGACGCGTCAACTAGTTGACGAATTCAACTAGTTGATCGTCTCGTCGATGGACGGATGTGGACAGTCTCGTTTCGTCGACGGTAAATACGTCGACGACCCATCACTACTATATTGACAATCGATATTATTTATGCATAATCAACATACTTTTTACGATTTTAACATTAACCAAAAAAATTTCGGTGCAACAATATTGAATTAATTTGTATGTATGTTTTTGTAAATACATATATACTATATTTTGTATTTAATATTAAACAGAAGTCCGCTCGATCTCGCTTTCAATAAATTAAATCATGAATCTACAAACAAAAATTACAGGTATTTTTAAAAATATTGTCCAATCATGGACTATATTTTTATATATACATAGGAATGTGATTTATAAGTGTACTTAGTTCTGCAAACAGAATTCAAGTGTACCACTATACATAACTCTTTTTAACTGTATGTGTTAAATTCTGTTTGCAGAAATATTAGTAGTCATTTGGTGCTAAAAAGGGGTTACCTGAAAAGTTTTTCGGGAGTTTTGAAAATGGTTAATTTTATAGATCTCGATGTGCTCTTTCCGAATTTCAACTTTGCCACTTTCTTCGCCCTTTTTGCACCTCACGCCGCCATTTTGGAAAAATGGTGCCTAAAAGCAGTTTTTTAACAATATCTCCTTTCTGACTCATTTCACGATAAAAACATTTTATTCTAAATGAACTAGAGTGTAATGTACATATTATGTAATAAATAAAAATTGAATTGAATTGAATTGAGAAAATTTCCTACAATTTATGTAATAATCTTTATCCCGTAAAATCAATAGTTTTGATTGCGCCGCAAAATGAAGTTCAACATGCATTTTGGCCATAAAACTAATTTCCACACCACCTTGAGGTAGATAGAGTAAGCGGCGCATTTTTTTTATAGTAGTATCCCCAGTAGGCCTAATCCACATGCAATTCACTATTCCAAAATTTAGCGCATTCTCCTTCGCTTCGCTGTTCTTAATGGACCAGGTGTTGTTTGTGCGATTTCATTGTCTTTGGTGCAATGAAATCGCAACACCTACCTACTGATTGAAATGTCACAGACATAAATTTCTTCAACATCATCCGCTATGGGATTATCAGTTTCATCGCAATCCTCTTCATTCTCAATTTCATCATATGATTGCTCGAAAATAGTCTCCGTTTCTTCCTCTTGATTGCTACCTTGTGTAGCGAACCTGCGGGTGATCAGAGGTACCACTACAATTCGTGCATATAACGGAGCACTCTAACCCAGCCTTTCTGACATCTCTTTGTACAATTGCAAGAAATATGTTTTAACAAGTTTTCCGGAGATTTACACTTTACGATTTACGTTCCGTTTTTAACTTAAAATACATCATCATTCTACCGTATATTTCGTCTGTTATTAATCCGTCTTATTTATGAATTACATTATCGTTTGCTACGATATTAATATGTTATAATACTACCTATAACATATAAATATCATACATGTTTTGTATCATACTTCATAAGTCTATCCATTTTTCGTGGATCATACTTTTGATATTTATAATGGTTTACAAATTTTACATACAAATTATACAGAATTACAGTTTGATAAATTAGAAATTTTGGAAAAAAGAAAAAGTGTTAATAGTAAATTGAGTATGATAAATAACCAGGTCCTTTTTACAAATAGTTATCATTAAATTTGTTTTCATGTTAGTAGGTGCTTCATTATTATTAATTTCCCATAAATTATTTTTCTTTATTTTGATTGCCTATACTTGGATTTTTAATTTGTTAGTTAGTATACATTATACCCTGACGAAGGGGCCATGGGCTTTGAAACATCTTGATATTTTTTAATATATACACGATGTACCAGAGCTAGCAGCAAAAACTTGGCCGATAGATTCCTGCCTATGTTGTGAGTCTAAAATGTTCAGGCAACCATGACTTCAATAGTTATGGAGATATGCAATATCAAAGTTTGCATTTTTTTCTATGTTTCTAATTTATTTTTTGCAAAAAGTTTAACTATCTACTACTAACAGGTCGAATAAAATGATGAAAACCTTGCGAAAATTGAAAAAAAAAATTTTTACAAGGTTTTTATCATTTTATTTAAGTTGTATTGAAACAAATGAATTTTTCATAATGGATATTATAAGTTACTGTAATGACAGTTCAACTTTTTGCAAAAAATAAGTCAGAAATATTGAAAAAAAATTGCAATCTTTGATACTGCATATCTCCATAACTATTGAAGTCATGGTTGCTTGAACATTTTAGACTCATAACAAAGGCAGAAATCTACCAGTCAAGTTTCTGCTGCTAGCTCTGGTACACCCTGTATAGTAGTGAAAACACAGTAAATTTTTATTATATTAATAAAAATAAGATTACTCAAGGCAATCGTCTGGTACGGACGGAGCTCACTTTCGGCTCAGATTTGCGTAAAAGGTCTGAGGGGTGCGGGGTACCGTACGCGTACGCGGATAATAAAAAAATAAAAATTAAAGTAACTCCATCTAGAAACATTATTTAAGGTTATTTATTGACAAAAATGCCTCAACAATAAGTTATGTTGGTGTTTAAATAAAAAGAAATTATATTTTGAGTATGTCCAAATTTTTCAGAACAGAAATGGATTTGGTATGCTTGCCTACAAGTATAATTTATTCGTTTACCTCCAACATATTTTGCAATTACGCCATTAAATCGTTCCACTACGTTGTTGTCAACATTATGAAGAAGACTCTTGGAATGTTTGGCAAGTTGATATACGATTTGCATAAAGGTATTGATACACATGCTTATTAGTGGCATAAATCAACCGGCGGTTGTATGGCTAAGTGGCATGCTCATTACTAGCAATGTTCGTACACACATGCCACTAATAAGCAAGGCCTAAAGAAAGTCGATACTGCGCGTGCTCACGTTCCACTAATAAGCGTGTGTATCAGTAGCTTAATTCTTGGCCAAAATATGTTTTTTTAAATTCTGATACAAAATTAGCATCATTTGTCTTTGAAGCTGTACAAAAATATGATGCACAATCTGTGTGTGTGTTCGCCGAAAATATGATGAGGACTATTGACAATATCGGCATTCAAATCCTTAATCTTTTGTCCGAAATGTGTATCTTGCGAAAGTCTGAATTTTACCGTAGATCGTATGGCCGTCCTCAATCCTAATACTGGTTTCCCTAGCAATTTTCTCAAATTTAAGGGGTATCTTGTATCCTTGCAACCTATCCTATCAACTTGCAACTTCACAAATTAGTTTTCACCAAAAAATAAAAATAATGAATGAATCCTTACTTATATTCATATTAAGAATGATTATAAATTGAGTCACTTTTGGTTCTGAGTCATCCACCACTTTCCTTTAAGAAAAATTTAAGATTTAAGAAAGAAAAAAATAAAAAATCTGTTCTCACAAGCTATTTCTTCGGTAATTATATATTATTATATTATATGTAAATTCGAATACCTAGTCGAGTTTGAATATTGGCGTAAAACAGTGCACTCAAAAATTGTTATTACCTACTTTGTTAAAAAAATGTGTGACCGTAACTGTAAAGTTATTTTAAAAAATGCACGGCACTGGATACCAGGAATTTTAGACAAAATGTAGTACTGAGAAACTATTGTAATCGCGCGCCGTGTGGACACGTCCGTAACGCCCGGTTCGTTGGGGCAGTCTGACGGCTTTTTTCGCTGTGTTTTGATTATATAGGTGAAATGAAGAATTTTGAATGAGTTTTTGTTTTTTTTTAATATTCATTTTAAAAGAATAATATCTATTCTTTTAACGTATGAAAGTTGAAAAGTTGTCAACTACGTAAAAAGGGTTGAAAAAACCACCCAAAAAAGAAAATATTTTTTAAAAACAGTATCTTTTAAAACATAAATTGTGAGAAAAGTAACTAACCGATTTAAAAATTATTTTTATCGATTAAAGATAATGGTTCACTCTGTAATATTATTGAAAAAAAACAAACATTTCACAGCCCATAAAGTTATAAAAAGCCTACGAAATAGAGCAATTTTCTTTAGGTCTTAAACATCGATTTTTTGTTAATTTATTGATTCATAAAATAATTTAGTTAGTGTCGTTTTAGAACAACGTATATATTTAAGATATATGGAAGTTAATGAATAAATTTTGTTGAAACACGTCGGTAGTTCGCAACAGACTAACTTTTATTTCATTTAAAGGTGTTACACATACATTCACTAGTAGGTAGTTATAACAAATTAAATAATTTTGATATTAACATCTTGACACCCCCACTTATCAAAATAAACTAAATATATATTAAATAGATACGATGCCAAGTAAATTCACAAATTTGGAATGTTTCAAGTAACATAGGCCTTTTGTTAAAATGTCCGCAGGCATTTCCTCACTAGATATATATTTAATTTTAACAAATTTGTACTTTACAACATCTCGAATATAATAACAACGCACATCTATATGTTTTGACCTATTATGACTCTGACTACTTAAAGCTAACTTTATTGCACTTTGATTATCGCAATACAAGTCAATTACATAAAAGTGTATCAGTAATTTCATGCATTAAATTTCTCAAGTAAACAGCTTCTCTAGAAGCTTCGGACAAAGCAGTGTATTCTGCCTCTGTACTAGACAACGAGACTGTTTTCTGTTTTCTACTTTGCCAAAATACAGCTGATCCTGACAGCATAAAGCAAAAACCAGTATAGGATTTCCTGTCCAAGGCGTCACTTGCCCAATCACTGTCCACAAATCCTTGTAGATTACTATTATTATTACTATATCTTAAACAATAATTTTTAGTACATTGTAAATATCTCAACACACGTTTTGCATAATTTGAATGTGTATGACTATAACAATTATTGAACTGGCTAAGATAACTTACAGAGTAAGCAATGTCTGGCCTCGTTAACACAGCTAGGTACATTAAACTTCCAATTAATTTTTGGTAAGGTACATTAGGTAAACATTTGTCAGTTGATTTGTCTAAATTTAATTTAGGCTCAATTGGAGTACATTGTGTTTTACAATCAGACATGTGAAATTTAGAAATTAACTGTTCAATATATTGTTGTTGATCTACAGTAATAACATTTTTATTTTTATCTAAATTAATTCTCATGCCTAGATATTGTCTTACAGGCCCTAGGTCCTTCAACTTAAATTCTGAACCTAATACATTTTTTAAATCATTAGTTTCAGTCTCACTGTTTGAAAATATTAGAAAATCATCGACATATAATGCTACTACTATTTTAGTTTCACCCTTAATTTTTGTAAACAAACATGGTTCATATTGACTAATATTAAAATCTAATTTACTTAAAACCTCCTTTACTCTTTCATACCATGCTAGGGAAGATTACTTTAATCCATAAATGGCCTTTTTTAATTTTAACACCTTTCCCCCACTTTTGTTTACAAAACCTTCAGGTAATGACATATATATCTTTTCTTTTAGATATCCATTCAGAAAAACAGTACTTACATCTAGATGAGTAATACTCATTCTTATTTTTACAGAAAGGGCAAACAATAATCTTAGGGTAGAATGTCGCACTACTGGTGAAAAAGTATCTGTATAGTCAATACCGGGTTTCTGCGAGAAACCTTTTGTCACAAGCCGAGCTCGAAACCGCACTTTATTATCAATATCAAATTTTTTATTAAGCACCCACCTGCACTTCACTATTGTCACATCACCTGGATTATCAACAAGCTCCCACGCCTCACTCTCCTCAAATGACTGCAGCTCCTCAGCCATGGCCTGCTTCCACTGGTCCCTCTCTGGCCCCTCAAGAGCCTCTGAGAATAAAATCTCTTCTGATGCTGGAACAGTACTGGAAATGCACATGTTACTAAAACCATACCTCTCAGGTTTTTTTCTCTGACGCTTTTTGCATACATCTGTCACTTGTTCGGGTGTGGTTGTTGACTGGACTACATATTCTGAGGCATCTTGGTGATGTTCAATTAATGTTTGATTGCCATCAACATATATTGAAGAATTTGAAGAGCAGTCAAAAGAATCCTCAGTTTCTGGAATGTTCTCAAACAATTCCCCCACTGAACTACTACTTTCTTCTATCAGACTGTCTGCTGTTGTCTCTTCATTTGAAATCCAGATGGCGGAATCTTCGGTTTCCTTGACATCTGACTCATCTTCCATCACTATGACATCTCTGCTCATAATAATTGAGTTCTTGGTAGTATTATACAAACGATAACCTTTCACATCCTCACCATATCCAACCAAAATGTGTTGTGTGGCTTTCTTGTCCCATTTTAAGCGCTTTTGTTCAGGAACATTTACCATGACTTTGCTGCCAAACAAACGTAGGTGACTCAAGTTTGGTTTCGATCCATACCACAATTCATATGGAGTTTTATCCAATCCTGATGCAATAGATCTATTTTTTAAATATACAGCTGTGTTAGCTGCTTCTGCCCAAAATTTTTTTTCTAACTTTGCATCATATAATAGGCATTTAGCTTTCTCAACCACTGTACGGTTAGCTCTTTCACAAAGTCCATTTTGCTCTGGCGTATAATAATTTGATTTTTGATGTATTATACCAGCGTGTTTCAGGTAACTCTTAAAATCCTTATTGCAAAATTCAAGACCATTATCTGTTCTCAATATCTTAATTTTCTTACTAAGTTGATTTTCAACTACTGATTTGAACTCTTTAAATCTATTGAAAGCTTCACTCTTCTGATTCAGAAAATATATGAATGTCATTCGACTATAATCATCGATAAATAGCAGGAAATATCGAGCACCATTCAATGAACTTGTTTCCATCGGGCCACAAATGTCACTGTGTAGCGTTTCTGTACTTCGCTCACCCACATGAGAAAAAGGTAATCTCATTTGTTTTCCCTCACAGCAAGTGATACATTGGGACTTTGTTATGTCAAAAAAGGTATCATAAGATAAACCATCTACAATACCGTTTCTCATTCTCTGCATATCTTGACTGTTAATGTGTGCTAGTCTTCTGTGCCATAACTTTCCACTGACAGTAGTCAACAAACAACTTTGTGATTGTAATCTCAATTTATATACACCATCTGTCAAAACCGCAATTGCAACCAAATCATTGTTCTTGTTTCTAATATAACACTGATTCTCTTCAAATATGACGTTATTTCCATTTTTGATAAGTTCACTTACGGATAATAGGTTAGTTGTCAAACTAGGCACACATAGCACATTTTTAACTGTTATTTGATAATTTAATTCCGATACAATGTCTACATCTCCGGAACAAATAACTGGCACTTTTGATTTATCGGCGACAATAATTTCTGTTAAACACGACGTTGTATTCATGTTCTTTATCCAAGCTTTATTCGCCGTCATGTGCGCACTTGCACCAGAGTCCACGTACCATTCATTCTTGTTATACTTTCCATTCAGGAAAACAACATTAAAAACACATTTATTTGTATTTTTCTTTAACATCGGGCACTGATTTCGATAATGTCCATGCTCCTTACACCTGTAGCATGTAATTGTTTTCGTCGGTGAATTAGCTGTCACTGTCATTTTGTTTGACGTTGACGGACCGCTACTATATCTCTTTGGTTTATTTTTACTAGAGGAATATTTATTTTTCGCTGCAAATGCTACGCCACTACTACTTTCAAAATCACTGGTTACCTCCATGTCAAGTAATTTCGACTTAATGACATCGGCAGTTATTGAAATTCCCGAGTGTTCTATTGCCATTATCATTGGAGAATAGCGATCGGACAAACCTGCTAATAATAATGATCCCACCCATCTGTTATTGTAAATCCCGTGCCGTTTAACCGTTGAGCTGTTTCAATCATTTGTGTGACATAATTAGCCATTGAGTCACAATTTTCTAGCCTTATGGATATCAAATGTCGAAGCAAGGTAATTTTTCTTGAGAAACCAGAGTCATCAAACGTGGTTTTTAATTTATTCCATAATTCTG